>CM077153.1:216959594-217017898 GCA_039583875.1 Platanthera guangdongensis
ATGTCCAGAAAGATAGGGTCTGAATGTTGAAAAGATTCAAAGTCGACATCAAATCCTGTATCGAATTTCATCGCCGTAAGACTTCCTGCTACAATCGCCATTAGTTCACCAGCAAGAGAAGAACGAAGATCAAGTGCAAGGGAACTGAAAGCGCGGAATAGAAGTTGAAGAAAACCTAGATATAAGATTTTTCGGAATATGAATCGACAAACTCCATTCCACGAAAAATAAATAATTGTTCGATCTGTGATCGATGAAATAATTTGTAGTTAAATAATCCGTCGAGCTCAGTTGAAAGATTTGAAGACATTTCGTCGAGCTCCGTTCGACGAAAGTTTTCTGAAGTAGATTTGTCGATCTCCGTTCGACGAAAACAACTTCACTTATAGAGAGTTCTTCGACCTCCGTTCGACGAATATCTCTAGAACTTTTCCCAGTTCGTCGAACTTCGTTCGATGAACTTTGAAGAATTCGTCGAATACAGACAGAAGTTAAATCAAAGCTTCTTCATTAATCATGCCCAGCTGATTTATAAAGAACAAGTGATTCCTTTCATCCAAGGGTTTGGTGAAAATGTCAGCTCTTTGTAAATCAGTGTAGATATAGACAAGTTTTATTTTGTTTTTGTCTACACACTCTCTAATGAAATGATGCCTAATGTTTATATGCTTAGTCCTACTGTGATGGACTGGATTCTGTGCTATGGATATAGCACTTGTGTTATCACATAGTAGAGTTGAATTATTTAAGTTAAAACCATAGCAAGGAGTTGATTCTGAATCCACAACATCTGTGAACAGCAACTGCCAGCTGCTATATATTTTGCTTCAGTTGTTGATGTAGACACAGATGATTGTTTCTTACAGAACCAAGACACTAGTCTCATAAAAAGGAACTGGCAAGTTCCTGAGGAACTTTTCCTGTAAACCCTGCATCCAGCAAAGTCAGTATCTGAATATCCAGTTAAATCAAATTCTGACTCTGTAGTATATCAAAGGCCTAGACTAGGACAACTCTTTATATATCTCAATATTATTTTTAGGTAAACTAGGTGAGATTCTTTAGGGTTTACTTGGAACCTACACAAAGGCATGTGACAAACATTATATCAGGTCTACTAGCTGTAAGATATAATAGGGACCCAACATTGCCCCTATATAACTTCCGGTCAACAGTTTCCCATGTGGATCAGAATCTATTACAACATTAGTAGCCATAGGTGTTTTCTTTGCTGAGGCATCATCCACCCCAAACTTTTTAAGAAGCTCTTTAGCATACTTAGCCTGGGAGATGAAGATGTCATCAGGTAGCTGCTTCACTTGGAGACTAAGGAAGTAGGAGAGCTCACCCATGCTACTCATTTCAAACTTAGAATGCATGAGATCAGAAAACCTCTTGCATAGTTTAGAATCAGTAGACTCAAATATGATGTCATCCACATAAATTTGTACTAACAAGATTTTATCCTTATGGTGCCTAGTGAATAAAGTTTTATCTACTATGCCTCTAGTGAATTCATGCTCTATCAAAAATCTAGCTAAGGTCTCATACCAAGCTCTTGGAGCATGCTTTATACCATAGAGGGCTTTATGTAATCTAAATATATAAGAGGGATGGGTTGGAGAGATAAAACCTGGAGGTTGTTCAACATAAACCTCTTCTTTTAGTACTCCATTTAGAAAGGCACTTTTTACATCCATCTGGTATACTTTAAACTTCTTGTAGGCAGCATAGGCAAGGAAGATTCTGATTGCTTCTAACCTTGTAACTGGTGCAAAGGTTTGATCATAGTCTATGCCTTCTTTTTGCCTATATCCTTGAGCAACAAGCCTAGCCTTATTCCTCACAATTGTACCTTGGGCATCTAGTTTGTTTCTATATACCCATTTGGTTCCAATGACTGGGTAGTCTTTGGGTCTTGGAACCAAATCCCAAACTCTACATCTCTCAAACTGGTTGAATTCCTCTTACATTGCAATGATCCAGTGGGGATCTTGCTTAGTATCTTTTATGGATTGAGGTTCAACTTAAGAGAGAAAACAGGCATGCATCCCATCTTGGTTGCGTTGATGCCTTGTCTGTACACCTACTGTTATGTCTCCAATCACTTGGGATCTAGGGTGATCCCTTAGTGTGACAAGATCAGTGGGTGGAGTTGGTTCAGCAACAGCATTTGGATTTAATTCCTCTTGTGGAATTATGTTTGCTGTTGAATGAGGTTCAGCCTCTTCCAAAGATTCATCTTCACTGTCTTCAACAACTTGTGGAGTAGGAGGTGATATAACTTCTTGTGGAAGGTTCAACTCACCCATTTTCTCACACAAGTGAGGTACCTGCAAAGTGTTACTAGTCAAAATCTCTTTCTCCTTATAATACATGTTAGTTTCATCAAAGGTTACATGTATAGATTTTTCAATTTTCAAAGAGGATTTGTTAAATACCCTATAAGCTTTGCTTACTTGGGAGTATCCTAGAAAAATTCCCTCTTTAGCCATAGCTTCAAACTTTCTAATGTATTTCTTGTTATTATTATGTATATATAGCATACACATCCAAATACTTTAAAATAGGTGATTTTAGGTTTCTTCCCTTTAAATAATTCATAGGGAGTCTTATTCTTAAGTTTATGTATCAAACTTCTGTTCAGTACATAATTTGTTGTGCTTAAAGTCTCTGCCCAAAAGGATAGTGGCATATAAGCATCTGCAAGTAATGTGTCTGCAGCTTCAATCAGGGTTCTATTCTTCCTTTCAACTACCCCATTTTGTTGGGGAGTTCTAGGAGCTGAGATACAGTGCCTGATACCTTCCTTCTCATTAAACTCATGCATCAGAAGAGACTCAAACTTTGTACCATGATCACTTCTGATCAATGCAACATGAGTAGAGTACTCAATATGTATGGTCCTGAGAAAATCCGTAAGAACCTTAAAGGTATCTGACTTAGATCTCAGAAAGAACACCAAAGTGAATCTTGAGAAGTCATCTACAATGACTAGAGTATAGGATTTCCCTCCTAGGCTTTGTACAGCAATGGGTAAAAAGAGATCCATGTGTAGCAAGTACAAGATCCTAGGTGAATCACTTTTATTAATTTATTTAAAACTAGATTTAGTTTGTTTTCTAGTTGACAAGCCCTGCAAAGACCTTCCTTCTTGTAGGGACTAGAAAGTAAGCCTCTTACAAGACTGTCTTTAGATAGCTTAGCAATATTTTTCATGTTTACATGTCCTAGTATTTTATGCCATAATTCATTTTGAGTGCAAACAATATTAAGCTGACAAATATCTGAATTGTCAGAAAGAAAATCAACTAAGTATATGTTTTCTTGTCTATTTCCAATTAAAACTTTTTGTTTTTTTTATTCGAAATAATACAAGATGTAGAGTTAAAGTGTACCTGATAACCTTCATCACATAATTGGCTTATTGAGATGAGGTTATGCTTGAGTACTTTTATTTAAGTCACCTTCTTGAATGTGACTGCTCCAATCCTTACTTCTCCATAGCCTTCAGACGGGCCACACTTTGAATCACCAAAGATGACCTTTGGTCCCAGCTTGGACTTGTAATTGTATAAGTTGTCCTTATTGCCAGTCATGTGCTTGGAGCATCCACTGTCCAGATACCATAGTTGATTAACAACTGGACAGCTCTTCACCTGCAGAGTAACTAATTAATTGTTCTTGACCCAAGTTACTTGGGTCCATTGTTTTGTTGATAAGAAAAACTTGAAATCACAGAAAATTCAGGCTGTGATTTATATCCTAATGAGTGATATATTGTAGGTGGAATTATCCAATCAGTAAGTGGGTTAAAGGGTTTCCTAGTTTGAATAGAATTGTTATAATTATGATTTTTACCAAGTCTGACAGGGTTCGACGAAATGTTGTGAGTTTGTCGACCAGAGTTTGACGAAATGGGATGAGATTGTCGATCTCTGCTCAGAGAATGAACATGTTCATTTTGTGTGCCCCAAGTTCGTCGACCTCTGCTCGACAAACCATACACAGTTCGTCGATCGCAGTAAGATGAATGATTATTATATAGATTTGCGTTCAGCGTTTGTCGACTTGAGTTCAACTAACTTACGACATTTCGTCGATCTGAGTTCAATGAAAGCTGTTGAACATTATTCTGCATATTAATTTTCTTGTCCTTTCTTCTTTCCATATTTTTGAGCTTAATTTCAAGTTGATTGGGATTGTTACTATCTATTTTTTCTTTACCCTTAGCAGCTATAAATTTTATGGGGGTTGTTAATATGTTTTTCTTGAGAATGGGGGGTAAACTTGATGAAGCACCCCAAGCCCAGTTTGCCATTTAGTCTGGCATTAACTGTGCTTGTGATGCCCATCAGCTTAAGGCTTCTCCCATTCAGAGATTCCTCAAGTTGTTTGGCCTCACATAACTCGGTTTTTAAAAGAATAATTTGTTCATTAGCTAATGTAAGTTCATCTTTTAGCTTGGTGTTTTCAGATTTTAGTATCTCTTGACTAATTAGTTTTTCCCTAAGTGCTTTGATTTCTTTTTCAAAATTTATTAAATTAATGCAAATAGTTTTAAATTCAATTTTAAAAGCATCAGAATTATAGTCAAAAGATAAGAGTACCTGATCAGCTTCTGTCTCTGAAGCTTCTTCATTGACAGATCCTTCTTTTTCTGATTGACTTCTGGAGGTATCAATTGCCATAAGGCATACTTCCTTGGCCCTTGCCTCTTCTTCATCTTCACTGGAGCTGGAGGATGTGGATTCATCCTCAGTTTCACTCCAAGATTCAGGTACAAAGCCTTTCTCCTTCTTCTTGTATTTGTTAGAGGAAGGTCTTGAACTTTGTTGTCATCTTGTATCCTTCTCTCTTCTTTTCTCTTTCTTCTGATTCTCTGGACACTCTGAGATGAAGTGTCCAGGTTTCCTGCAGCCAAAACAAACTACCACTTTAGTAGGAGTTTTGTCATACCTTGGCTTGTCATCCTGCTTGAATGACTTTCTTCTGAAGTCTTTTCTTGCCATTTTATAGAATCTTTTGGCAAGCAGACTCATTAACTCTTCATTCACTATTGAAGTTTCTGTCTCTTCAGCAGCCTTGAATGCCAGGTTATGCTCTTTCCTGACTGGTGGAGGTGTCCTTTTCTCTATTGCTTCTCTGGATTTAATAAGCGGCTCATAGGACTTGAGCTTTCCTAAAAGAGATTTAGTGGAAATCTTATTTAAGCTTCTGGCCTCCTTGATTGGCCAGATCCTTGAATCCCATGAGCTTTGGAAGCACATAAGGATTTTGTCATTCACCTAAGTGAGGGTGATGTCCTTTTCCAAGGTCTTCAGCTCATTGATGATTGAGCTCAGCCTGTTGTACATATCTGCAACAGTTTCTGCTTCCTCCTTCTTGAAGTTCTCATATTGTGATATGAGATTGGATCTTCTGTCTTTTATTTTATCAGCAGATCCAGCCACCATTTGATTAAGGGAATATCAAATGGTCTTAGCTGATGTGCATTCAGCCACCTTCTAGAAGATGTCATCTGACATTGTTTGGGCCAGAATATTCATGGCTTTGGCATCAATAACTTTAGCTTTCTTATGGGCTTCAGTCCACTCAGGTGGTGGAACTGCATTTGTGCTTGAACCTATTGTAGATGTAGAGGCAGTAGCTTGAGGAGGATATGTCAAGATGGAATTGTAGATATCATCATCAATAGAATTCATATATAACTTTATTCATGCCTTCCAGATGGCAAACTTGTTTAAGTTGCATACAGGAGGTCTGGTTCTTGCATAATCTTTGTTCTATGCCATGTTGTGAATATATAACTAATAGAAATAAAACTCAGATCTAACTCAGGATCATTTGGTTCAAGGGTTAGCTTGTACAACCAAAGGAACCTTGCTCTGATACCAATTGAAAATAAGGGTTAGATCTGAAATACTCTAGATAGGGGGTGAATAGAGTATCTTGAAAACTTAAAACATTTTGCTGTAAATAAAAATAGACCTAAGATAAAGTAATCTAGCACAACATATCACAAACACTGCAACCTAGCTAGCACAGCCACAGCAAGAACAAATGAAAAAGGTGCAACCAGGCGACACAAGAATTTTATAGTGGTTCCTCAACCTGGGTACATCCACTCTTCTACCACCCTGGTAGGAATCCACTCAAGTTTTTGATCCGGTGACTGCCACCAATGAGCTTTTGATCAGTTGCTCAAAAACCAATGCTCAAGTCTTTTGATCAGGTGACTTGCAACCAGGAATAACTTTTGAAGGGAGTTAAGAACCCTGTATACAGTGGGAGATGAGAGAGTGATTATGTCTTCTCTTTCTCAAATACAACTGGGAAGACTTTAGTGGATCCTGATTTTAACAAAGCTCCCCCTGAGATCTAGATTAGTTCAGGAAGGATGGAGCTTTGCTTCAGAGTGAGTAGGCCTTCAATGTTTCAGCCTTGACCAGCAGATATCCTGGTGCTTCTTGACTGATATAGTAATTGTTGTCCTTTGAAGAATCCTGGGATGAAGACAGAAGAAGACTCTTTATTTAAATGGTTGTTCTTCTTCTTCATCATCTTGTTGTTCTTTGTCTGGTCTAGGGCTTCTGATTTTTTGGTGTTATTGGCCTGTGTATTTTGTTCTCTGTGTTCAGACGAGAAGGAAGAAGAAAAGCCTTTTTCATTGTGTTGTTGTCTGTTCTCCTGAGGGAAGAAAAAGAAAAATCCTTTTTTATATATTTCTGTGTAATCTTCCTTCTGAATTTGAATTTCTTCCTTCATTTAATGCTGACGGCCTGGAGAATATTTGCATTGATTGATTTCCCCAACTGTCTCATTGAAAAGTGGTAAGTAATAATCCTGATGAAGACCGTAATCAATGCTTGCTTCTAACGGTAATATTCAGAGAATATTTAAGCATTGATTACTCATGAATTATTGCAATAAAATAAGGACAGGGGGAGGAAAATATTTAAGTCTAGAACTTCACAGAAATCGTTGAGCAAGAGAACCGAATTCGTCGAGCTGAGTCCAGAGTTTGTCGAGCTGAGAAGTCAAGTTCGTCGACCAGATAATAGTTGTTCGTCAAGCTGAGATCCAAGATCGTCGACCTAAAAACTGATAACTACTTTCTCTAGACCCTTGCCAATTCTGTGCATCCAGATCGTCGAGCTGAGAGTATAACATCGTCGACTGGAATTCAGAATTCCATGTTTCTTGAACTTAAGAATGTTGAAGTAACGTGTCCAGAAATCGTCGACCTCAGAACTGGGTTCGTCGACCTAAGAACTAGTTTCGTCGAGCTGAGAGCTTCTAACTGCTACTTGATAAATCTTGTCAAAACTGTGGTCTAAGTTCGTCGAGCTGAGAAGGTGAGTTCGTCAACTGGAGTGTGATCTTAGACTTAGAATACTTAGATGTTTCTGCAATAAGATGTTGAAGTAGAATACCCAGTAATCATCGACCTGAGAACTAAGTTCATCGACCTGAGAACTAAGTTCGTCGACCTGAGAACTAAGTTCGTCGACTGGAGTTAAGTGCGAAGAATTCTGGACTTGAAATATTGAAGTATACTCTGGAAATCGTTGACCTGAGATTCAAGTTCGTCGAGCTCATCTCAGAGAATTTTCTCTAAGTTCGTCGAGCTGAGCACGACTTTCGTCGACCTGAGTTCGACGAACGTCGAACTCATTTTCTGAGTCTTTGAAATTTATCTAAGTCTTGAGTCTTTTGCAGCCTGTTGATGGCTGGTCCATGCAGTGTTGACTCTAAGGACATGACCTAGACTCTAGGACACACACATGACCCTAGCTATACATGTTGGGTCAAACATCCTAGCTTAGTGAACCTAGCCCAAATCCAACTAGGGATTCAACACGATCATCCGGATTTAATTTTAAATTAAACTTCTCGACGTCTTCCAACACAAGAACGTTTCTAGAAGATCCGAAATCACAAAGGGCAGGTGTGTCATGGAGGGTACAGAGGAGGTGAGGGATGACAGAGAATGCATGCTCAACCAGGAGTATAAGGCCTTCAGACAAGGAAAGTCGACGGCATTGATGAGAGCTTTGAGAGATTTTTCAGAATAGTGAATGAACTGAGAGCATATGGAAGGGACTTCAGCACCTATGAGCTGAATGATAAATTTCTCAGGTCCCTCACAAAGGATTGGGACACAAAGATTTGTGTCATTTGGGAAATGACCAAGTTATCTGACCATTTGACAAATCTCTCTCCTCTCCGACCTCCGAGGGCACCAAAATGTGACAATACCTTATCCCGCCGAAGGAAATAGATCTTTCGAACAGCGGACCTAGGAGAGAGGCACCTTTCTAACAGCTTGTTATACAAGGCCCTTCTCCAAAACTCGGCTACTCGGAGCTTACAACACAGATCCCGCAGGATCTCTCAGTCTCCTCCAAGACCTACAACTCAGGCACAAGGTATGGTTGGCTACAGATCTAACACAAGTCTTCATGAAGAAAAACATTATTCACATCCATTTGGTGTAACTCACAACTTCGAGCAACGACAATAGATAGGAAAACTCGAATGAAATGAGTTTTTACGACTGGAGTGAATGTCTCATGGAAATCGAACCCTTCAATTTGTGCGAAACTGTTTTCCACCTATCTCTCCTTGCAGCGTTCAACCATTGCATTGGACTTGTATTTAATTTTATAGACCCTTTTCCAGTCTATTGGCTTCTTCCCATTCGGGAAGTATTCCAACTTCCATGTTCGATTTACCCCAAGTGTTGTGATTTCATTTGCCATCGTGTCGCACCATTTAGAATTTTTCATGGCTTCTCTGCGATTCAACTTCCGAGCTAATGGTTCCCAAGAAAACCCGGTGAATTTTAGAAAAAAGTCAAATTTCAAAAAAAATTCTAAAGGATAAGGGGGTACTTGAGATACTGCCATGGTGTCGTAGCGTTATTTGGTGTTTTTGAAGTCAATAGACCCATGTTGGAGGACATGTGCAGATAGACTGAAGTTTTTAGTTCCTAACACAATCTTGTTTCTTCATACTTGGATCAAAAGGTTTGGTCCTGCTGCACCTTTGGATCCTCCTGGCTTTTCCTTGGAGGCACAAGTTTCATTTTTCCATCATCTATAGTCGCCTGCCCTCTCTGGATGATTTTGGAGGCCAATAGCGGCCGAGAAAACGACAAAGACGTCATATTTTGATGGTATTCGAGAACTTTGTTTGGGTTGAGTACGTTTCAGTGGTTTCGTTTTTCCCCTCAACATCATGAGCACACACATGCTCGTCTGGATAGTGAACTTCTTTCCCGACATTTTGTCTGCAGGAGGTTCAATCCCCCCTTAAGTTCTGGTCTCCTCTAAGGTGCTACTCTTCCAAACACCTACTCCAATTGGCAATTCTGTTTCTCTAACTTCCTCAATCATTCCCCACTGGGGGGGCATTTCCCTTATTAACTTCAGTTATCATAAAAGGCCTCTCCTCAAAATGTGGTTGTTTCAAAGACTGATGGTTTTCCAAAGAAAATATGGATTCATGGAAGGTGACATCTATAGAATAGATGAAAGTGTTTTGTTGGAGACCATAAAGCTTCCACACTTTTTTTGCATGTGGATAACTTACGAAGACGCGACGCTGGCTCCTAAACACAAACTTGTCATTCTCTTTGTGATGGGCATAGCAAAGACATCCGTACACTTGTATGTGATTCAAATCGGGTGAATACCAAATAGAATATTGAAAGATGATTTTCCCTTGAGTCGTACTGTTGGAATCTGATTTATCAAATAAACATTTATTAAGATATCCCAAAAAAGAGTAAGAAAACTTCCTGAAATCATAAATCCTGGGCCACTTTAAAGATGTTAATATGGCAGCATTTGATGCAGACAAGCGCACACAGCGCCTACATTTATTTTATGCAAGCATTTAATTTTAATTCAAGTCATGTCGAAAAACATTCATTTATGTAGCGCACCTATTTCATGTTTTTATTTTATTTTTTTTGTATTTTTTAATATATTGGAATTGTAGTGGTGTATTACTTATGACATAATTAACCATGTCTCCCAATTAGCTGCTCTAAATTAGTCGAAGGCTTAGGTTCTGTTTGGGGGAACTTATTTTTCCCGGTCAAGCGGTTATGACCGCATGAATCGAACCTTAATTAAGGTTTGGTTCATGCGCTTCTAATCACTTCACCGGTGAAAATAAGTCCCCCCAAACGGAGCCTAATCCTTTGATTTGATAAGATCAATTTTTGTCTCCTCTCCCAGTTCATATTGTGCCTTGATTCTAACTTTAAGCCTAAGCCATGAGACGTTAGAAGTATTATAGAATGTTATTAAAAAAAATTCAAGAAATGAGAAGAGGAAAAAAATCTAGATTTTAAAACAGAAACTGAAAAGGATTATGAGGGCCTTGCCCACGTGAATTTCAATTCCAGTTCATTGAATTTCATTTCCATTCCGTGAAATTAGTCATAAATTAGGTCAGGTATGGCGCAACAAATTTCCAGCGGAGGAAATCCGCACTGCCGCGGTGCAAATTTCATGAGCAGGGTGGATCCCACCAAACGGCTGTGGCCCTGCCAAATGTCGCACAGTTTCAATGGAGCCATGACGTCCACACAACCGCGGCGGATCTGCCCTGTGAAGCAGGGGTGCACATAAAGCCTGACAGGCCCAGTTTAGGTCTGGGCCTGCCAAGCCCAGGCTTTTTATGTCCAGGCCCAGGTCCAGGCTCCCTTTATGAATGAGGCCTTACAAGGCCTTTTCGGCAAGGCCTAAACCAGGCCCAACCAGGCCCAACCAGGCCCAGGCCTACCCAAGGCCGAATTTTTAATATAAAAATTAGTTTTTTGAATAAAAATTAATTAATATTTAATAATATGTAAGATATATATTAAATATTTAAATATTTAATAAGATAAAATGTTATATTTTATTGCATATTGAAAATATTACAACACACAAACGGGTCTGTCACCAATCCCGCAAAAAACTAACCGAACTTACAAAACACACAAAATCTCACAACTCTCAACCTACCCACCCACAATAAGTAAGGTGTCAAAGCACCGTATGACAGCCAACCCAAAATAAAATAAAATAAAATACATCACTATTACTCAATCTTCATCGGTCAAGTTTAACGAACTCAGTTCTTCTTCGACTGACGAGTGTCTGTCTTCACTGGAAGCAGTATGTTGCTCTCTGTTCGCCACATCCAAATAATCTTTATAGCAAATACAAATCTCCAACGACTTTTCGTTAAGACGACTCCGTCGTTCATTCAAAACTCTGTCACTTAAAGAAAATGCATACTCTGAAGCTACTGTACTAGCTTGAACAGTTAATATATCGCGGGTCATTAAGGGCAAAATAGGATATGTGTTCGTTTTATTTTTCCACCACTCTAATATATTAAAATTTTCAATTCCATTTTTAGTCATATACTCTCTAAATTGTATTTTAGTGTATAGTCCTAATTCATTTAATGTATTACTAGTTCGTGATTTTTTTGTAGATACAACCTCATAAATTTCATTTTGAAAATCATCTGCTATTTGTACTTGTGTTGAATCATCTCGCGATCGCGGCCCATATAAATCATAATAATAATTATAGAAATCTGTAAAAGCTGTATTAAAATTTGAAATTATTGAATCTTCAAATTTCAAATTATTTAAATCTAGGTGTAAATTTTTATTTATCTCTTCCAAAAGATTTTCAACACTTAAAACATCTAATAAAGGATTTTAAGCCGTCGCACATGAAAACAAAGGCGACATTTCCTTATAGTATTTTAAAAATTTTGCTTCCATTATTTCAATTACGGGCTGCCAAAACCTATATTGTTTGTAGTAATTTAAATTTTTTGTAATAATTAAAAAATTTTCAATAACTCAGGAGCTAGTCGGATAATAAACGCCGGATAATTGAATCGTCGCTCTATAAAAGCATTCTAATAAGCGCATATAAATCGTAATTGTTTACCAATCATCGTCATTTAAATCATGATTTGTGTTTGTCGAATAAAATTTCATTAAAAGATTTTTTTGACTAATTGCTCTTTTTAACATTTTATAAGTGCAATTCCACCTAATTGGCATGTCATATTTTGGCTTTAAAAAATTTTCTCCCTGATTTGTTACAAATTTTTTAAATTCTTGTCGTCTCTTTTGAGAACTATATATATATATGTTAACATACTTCTAATTTTAATAATATATGGTTCCATTAATTTTAAACTATCTTGGACAATTAAATTAAAAACGTGACAAACACAACGAGTATGAAACAATACTCCATTTAACATAGGTTTTAAATCTCTTTTTAAATTATCAATAGTCGCAGTATTATTACTAGCGTTATCAAAAGAAATACTAATAATTTTGTCTTCTATTTTCAAATCGCGTATACAATTCATAATTACTTGATAAATTGTTGTTCCGGTATGTGGAACTTCAAAACTATTAAAGTAAATGATGTGATTGGATAGCTCCTGAAGTGGGATCTATACAATGACTTGTAATGCAAATATAAGAATGTCCTAATTGTATACTGATACTTCAAACATCACCAGTTAAACTAATTCTAATATCTAAATTGTCAAAATATTTAATCAAATTTTTTTTCGCTTTAATATAAGCTTTATACGTGTCACATCTTATTGTAGTTCTACTTACATGATGATATTTGGGTTGGAGAGCTCGATGAACATAAGCCGTCTCACGGGCGTTGTCGTAATGATTAAACGACAATCCACGCCTAATGATGTTCTCCATCTGCGCTTCTCTTTGCCGCATTTGATCATAAGTCCAAACTTGTCCGGCCGCTGATAGTTGTGCTTGACTGGATTCCAGAGCTTGCTTTGCAACACATGATTTGATGTGTCGCACGAGTGTGGAGTTTCCGGCCGCCGTCAACAACTTTGAACAATGCTAACATTTTGCTTTGAATTCATTGTTGATTTTAACTTTGTCAAAATGCTCCCAGATTGGAGTACTTTGCTTGTGCTCGACAATCTCAGGAACGACACCAGAAGAAGACGTCATTGATCAAAATGTGCGAAGTAGAGAATTAAAATGAGTTGGAGTTCGATCAAGAAATGATGTGAGTTTTAGATAATGCAAGATTGCAAACTCTCTCTACTCTTCTGTTGGAACCCCATGATTGATTTGGGCTAGGTTCACTCATAGGATGATTGACTCACTTGTATAGTCTGAGTCAAAGTCTAGGTCTAAGTTAGTCTTAGTAGAACAGGCTTCACAAAGACCAGCATTGGACTTCATTTAAAAGACCAAGACTCAGAAGTTAAGTATGAATTTCAAATCAGTTCATCTTTCATCGAACTCAGCTCGACGATCATCGATCTCCGATCGACAATCTCAGAGATTAGTCTCTGAACTGAGCTCGACGATCTACGAGCTCAGGTCAACGTTTTCTCTTCAGTTCTCGGATATCTCAAATCGTAGATAGTTGATCTCAGCTCGACGATCTCAGAATTCAGATCGACGATTTCCTGTCTCAGCTCGACAATCTTCTATCTCAGCTCAGCGATTATTGTTCTGCGTTCAACTGCCCTATTGCTCAACTGTCTTGAAGAATTCATTCTTATTTTATCAATGCTATTTATGACATCAAATCTCTGGCAGTTAATGCCGATGTTTTCAAGGATTATGACTGTTTCTATTACAGCATTAACTACAGTTCCTCACAGAGTTATTACATGCCAAAGACAGTTGAGGAAATCAATTATTGCAGTTTTTGTATCCGTTTGTTTCTCTCCTCGATTTCTGCAGAATGACAAAAAAAGGAATGTTTAGGAGATAGACATAATATAATCCACGATAATCAAGAAAGTTTTGAAGAGGATACAGAGAACGAAGTGGCACATACAGAAACAGTGAACAGAATGACAGAAATGGCTTTCTAAAGAAAAAAAAGAACTCTGCAGCATCAATTAGATAATCATCATCAGAGTTCTTCATCGGCTCCAAGCTTTCAAGAGACAACTAATCAACATTAGTCTAAAAGCTTGCTGGATACATCATCACTGTGAAGACCTATCACCCTGTGCAAAGCTTCTATGCCTGAATCCCTTTTAATATCAGTGGGGGAGCTTTGAAACCATCTTTGAATCCACACAGTCTTCTCAGTTATATATTGAGAAAGAGAAGACTTCCATCACTCTCTTCCCCCTCCTGTATAAAGGGTTGTCATCTCCCTTCAAAATTAATTTCTGGTTGCAAGTCTCCTTACCAAAAGGCATGAGTTGGTTTTTGGGGACCTGATCAAAACCCATTGGTGTCAGGCACCTGATCAAAAACCTGAGTGGATTCCTACAAAGGGTGGAAGAAAAGTTGACTACCCAGATTTGGGGAACCACTATAAATTTCTTGTGTCGTCTGGTTACCTAACTTTTTATTTTTGTTCTTGCTGTGTGGCAGTGATTAGGATTATTACTTTTTGTTTTCTAGTTTCTTAATCACTGCACATTTTCAGTTTACAGCAAAAGCTGTAACATCACCTGTATTGGGATCTAACAAATTTTTAATATACTCTATTCACCCCCCCCACCCTCTAGAGTATTGTAGATCTAACCCTCACTTTCAATTGGTATCAGAGGAAGTTTCCTTTGGTTGGACAAGTTAACTCTTGAACCAAAAATCCTGTGTTAGATCTACACATTTATTTTATTCATTTCCATTTAGATTTTATACACAGCTACAGCACAGAACATGGATTATGCAAGCACCAGACCTTCAGTGTGCAACCTTAATAGGTTTGCAATCTGGAAGGCAAGAATTAAATTATTTATGAATTCTATTGATGAAGCCATTTACAACTCTATTGTGTCAGGTCCCATTACACTATCTGCAGCCTCAAAAGCCCACAAACTGCTAAAAATTGCTGATGCAAGAGCAATGGACATCCTTGCTCAATCAATGTTGTTGGGTACATTGGAAAATGTGTACCAGATTTGAAGAAGCCTCACCCTACTCAATGATATGCATCATGGTGTATTTGATGTATTTTGAGTTTATATGTGCAGGTTAAGTAATTGCAGGAAATGCAGAAAAATTTCTAAGTCCATGCGTTGACACCTAGAGAAGTAGTGTCGACACTTATGAAGGCTTGTGTCGATACTGGAGAAAAACTGTGTCGACACTTGGAGTAGATTGTGTCGACACTTGGAAAGGTTGTGTCGACACTAGAAGAAATTGTGTCAACATGTAGAGGCAGTGTCGACACACAGAGAAGCAAAGTTGACATCAATTGTGTCGACACCAAAAGGCAGTGTCGACACACAGGAATACTTAGTCGACATCAAATGTGTCACACATAGAGTCAGTGTCGACACACAGAAGTATTTGTCAATATCAACTGTGTCGACACACAGGACTTGTGTCGACAGACAGTAAAGCTTCAAACAAAGTTAAAGTAAAGAAGTACTTGTCTCAACACAAATGAGATGTGTCGACACATAGCAAGTTTCAATAAAGTTAAAGAAAAGAAGGCTTGTGTCGACACACAGAATCAGTGTCGACACATTCTAAAGAAGCTATGTTAAGAAGCAGTTACAACAAAAAAGGAGCTGTGTCGACACGACTAAGGCTTGTTTTGACACAATCAATAGAAGGCTATGTAGAGAAGTATTATCAACAATAGAAGTGATGTGTCGACACCACCAAGGCTTGTGTCGACACTTAGTCTACTTGTGTCGACACATGATGAAGTTCAGTCTCGACACTTTCAGACAGAGACAGTATTTCAAGAAGTGACTGGATGACTTGACTGGTGCCATTTATAGTCGGTCTACTACAACTGTCAAAGCTGTCAGAAGTTTGTTAGAAACTGGATCAGTCGGTTACCATGAAGGAAGACTATATAAAGGGCCTTCTCCTTCAACAGAAGAGGTGATCATTACAATTAAGATTGAAGATCTACACAGATATCTAACAACACAAAAAGAAGAACACATTCGACAGAAGATCTAAGAAGTTAGAGAGAGAGCTCCATCTAAGAAGTGCATTTGCTGAACCAGGCTGCAAGAAAGATTCAGATTGAGATCTGAATCTCAAGTCAGAAGCTGATTAAAGATCAACTTCTCAGGAGATTCAACCCTACTGAGTTCAGATTCAAGAAGCTTTGAAGAAAGCTAAGAGAGGTTGATCTCTGCCATCAAGTTCTTCCAAGAACTGATCAAGAAGCCATCCATCCATTCTCTCTCTGTCAGGGTGGTGGTAATTTACTTTGTTAAATCAAATTTTTGTAGGATCTTTATAGATCTGAGATTGTCAACCTGTGTTTATAAAGGCTGAGAGTAGGAGAACATTTTCTCTGAGTAGTAGGCCTTCTGTAGGCTGAGGTAGGGCTGTGAGCCTGAGTTGTAGGAGATTGATATCTCTGTATTGTAGGCCTTGTGTAGGCTGAGGTAGGGCAGATTGCCTGAGTTGTAGGAGCCTTATTTGGGGTTCTGAGTTGTAAGATCTGAGGATCTGAGGTGAAGTGAAGAAGTTAGGCCGAGTCTAGCACGCTGCTAGATATGCGAAGGGGGAAAGTGGATGTACCCAGACCTTGGGGAACCACTATAAAAATCTGTGTGCAATATGTGTTGTGATATTTTTGTGAATTTGTGCTGTGTTAGCTGTAACATTTACTACTGCTAAGTAAACAACTGAATTGATTTGTTACCTTAAAAGAAAAACAGGAATTACACTTATGCACCCCCCCCCCCCCATCTAGGTGGTTAGGAACTAATTCTTTCAAATGGCATCAGAGCCAGGTTACTCAAAGAAGGACTTAATAGTCTGAGTGAGATCCATAAGGCAGATTCAAGAATCAAGAAAATGGGTTCAGGTGAAAATCATAAGGAACTAGGTTCTATGAAATTACCCATATACAGAAAGGAGATATTTGGCATCTGGAAAGAAAGGGTCAGGCTGTTTATGGAGGCTTCTGATCCAAGGATTTATATTACAATCAAGGAAGGTCCTTATATTCCAATGAAGATTTCAATTCTGGATTCAAACTAAAGAATTCCCAAGGATTATTCAGAGATGACTAAGTATGAGATCATTTTGGCAACTATGGATAAAAGAGCCCAGAATATCATAGTTAGTGTCATAGATGATGCAACTTTTCAGAATCTGATTCACTGCAAGGCCTACAAGGAAATGTGGGATACTTTAATAGTCTACATGGAGGGTTCTGAAGAAGTAAGACAAGATAGAAAATCTATGCTGAACCAGGAATATGAGAGTTTCAGACAAGGGAAGTCTGACAGTATAACTAAATGTTATAAGAAGTTTTATAGAATAGTTAATGAGCTGATGTCCTATGGAAGAATCTTCAGTACCTATGAACTTAATGATAAATTCCTAAGATCCATGACAAAGGATTAGGACACTAAGATTTGTGTCATTAGGGAAGTGGCCAAACTTGCAGATATCTCTCCTCCAACCTTATTTGGAAAGATGCTGTCATATGAGATGCAACTAATGCCTAGGAAAGAGGAAGAGAAAAGTGCAAGAGTGGATCATAGAGAAAAGTCTGTGGCCTTCAAGGTTGAAGCCACTAAGAAAAATAGGAGGATGTCTTCATCACCTCCTAAGATTGTTGCTGAAACTGCTTCAGATAATTCAGACAACCAGAATTCAGACAGTAGTGACTCAGATGAAGATTTTGCAACATTTACAAGACAGTTTCAGAGATTCCTGAAGAAGAAGCAGTGGAAGTCTAAGACTTCCACATCTCAGCCTAAGGATGAGTATTATCAAAAGAGGAAGTCATCCAGTAAGGACAGGAGCAGGTCTAAGCCAAGAAAATCTACAACATCAAAGATAGTTTACTACTGCTGTAATAGGCCTGGACATGTTGTGGCTGAGTGTACAGATAAAAGAAAAGAGACTACTGATAAGAATAAGAGTCAACACCAGAGTAAGAAGGAGATATCCTTTGTTGCTAAGAAGGAGAAGACCTTGACAGACCAATCATCTTCAGAGTCAGAATCTGAAGCTGAGGGCTACATTGGTCTATATGCAGCAGATGAAGAACAAGAGTTTCTCCAGGTGCTGAACTCTATATATGAACAAGAAGACCATCAGTGCAAGGGACTGATGGCTGTGTCAGAAGAAGACAAGTGTCAGGATCAGCCTGGTCCTAGTAAGGTACAATGTATTTCTAGAAATTCAAATTGCAGTACTGAGTCAGAGTCAGCAACATCTGCATCAAGTAATGTGGATGGGTCTGAGTCTGAAGGTGATATTCATCAGCTGATAGATGAATATGGAGACTTGCTGCAGGCACTTAAGAAGAGCAAAAACCTGGCCAAAAATCTGGCTAAGGAAATTGCAGATCTTAAGATGGCTGCATCTGACTCAAAGAAATTGCTGGATCAAAAACTGAATGAGATTGCCAAATTAAAAAACATAATTGTTATTCAAATGGGCACAATCACATTCAAGAATGATCAGATTAGAAATCTGGAGGTTAGACTTCAGAAAGAGAAAGAGATTGTGGCTAGTTTTTCTAAACCTAAATCTGTATTACCCTTGATTGATGAGTTTGTACCTCAAAAGGGTAAGGTTGGGTTAGGGTTTAAGAAAACTGCAATGGACTGCTAGGTCCAAATCTAAAGGCAAAGTCCCAGTACAAAATAAGAAGCCTGTTGTAGACAATTCAGCTAGGGTTGTACCTAAACAAAGGTACAACAAGTTTGAGTGCTGGTGTTGCGGCAAGGTAGGCCACTTTGCCTTAGATTGTTGGCAAAATTCTAGTGTCAAGGAGAGTAGCAGACTGCCTGTCAGAAAAGCTGCAGGCAGATTTGTTAAAGTTCAGACTAACTTGCACCAAGGACCCAAAAGTTATTTGGGTTCTAAGGTTAAGTAATCTGTGTTGCAGGTGAGTCCAAGTAGCCATGCCCCAATATGGTACTTGGATAGTGGATGTTCCAAGCACATGACTGGAACAAGGGGGTTGTTGAAGGACTACACACCTATCATGGATGGCCCTAAAGTAACCTTTGGTGGTTCAGAAAAAGGAATCATCAAAGGATTTGGTAACATTTCTAATAACCAGATTACTATCTCTCAAGTGGCCTATGTGAATGGTTTGAAACACAACCTTATAAGCATAAGTTAGTTGAGTTATTTAGGATATGACATCTCATTTATTAAGAATGGATGTCATATCAAAAGGTCATATTGACAGGATATAGGAAGAGAAATGTGTACTGTCTTAACTTTGAGTGTGAGAATAATGTTTCTCCTATTTATCTTGTAGCTGATGAGAGAGTCTCACATTGTGTTAAATGGCACAAGAGGCTGGCCCATCTTAACTACAAGACTATTGGTCAACTCTTTATCAAAGAGTTAGTGAGGAATGGTCCTCAAGTTAAGTGTATAAAGGATGGGATATGCTCAGCTTGTCAAAAAGGCAAGCAGACCAAATCTTCCTTTCATAGCCTTGAAAATAAGGATTCTGTGAGGTGTCTTTACCTCTTGCATATGGATCTATTTGGTCCTATACTAGTTCATAGTCTAGGTAGGAAGGTCTACACTTTGTGGTTATAGATGACTATTCTAGAAATTCCTGGGTGTTCTTTCTAAGACAAACATTTGAAACCCCAAGTGCCTTATATAGTTTTGTTAAACAAATTCAGAATGAGTTGGACAGTACAGTGATCAAAATCAGAAGTGACCATGGCACTGAATTTCAGTCTGAAAGTATGACAATGCTATGTGAAGAATTTGAGATTTTTCAAGAATTTTCCTCACCTAGAACACCACAGCAAAATGGTATTGCTGAAAGGAAGAATAGAACACTGATTGGGGCGGGTAGAACTCTATTGAGTGACACTTCTCTCCCAGAATATTTCTGGGCTGAGGCAGTAAACACTACATGTCATGTGATCAATAGGGCTACTATCACCAATAGCCACAAAAATACTCCCTATGAGATTGTGAAGGGCAGAAAACCAAACTTATCCTATTTTAGGATCTTTGGTTGCAAGTGCTATATACTTAACAATGGCAAGTCTTATCTAACTAAGTTTGCTGACAAATCCCAAGATGGGATATTTGTTGGGTACAATAACAATAGTAAAGCTTATAGAGTCTACAACTTGATTACTCAAGTTGTAGAAGAGTCTGTACATGTAGTATTTGATGAAACACGACTGATTAACTGTGAGTTGCCAAGTAGTGCTTGCAGTTCTACAGGTATAAATGAGAGAATGGACAAGCTTACCATTACAGAAGATTCTAGTGCAACTCAAGAAGTGGAAAATGGTGGCTGCTGTCCAGGGGGAGTATAAGACTCTCCAGATGTTGAAGAAAACCAAGAGGTGCAGCTTAATGAAGGGGCTGGAGGTGTTCAACCTGAAGATAGACTACCTCCAGCTAATAGACACTTAAAGGATCATCCAGCGAATCAGATAATTGGTGATCCAAGACAAGGAGTGCAAACAAGGAGCAGGAATCTGAGCACAGTTCTTTGCTCCAGCTTCCTATCTCAAGTGGAACCAATGAAATTTGAAGAAGCTGTTCTAGACCCACATTGGATTGATGCCATGCACGAGGATCTAAATCAGTTCAGAAGATGCAAGGTCTGGAAGTTAGTTCCTAAACCAAAAGACCACAACATCATTGGAACAAAGTGGATCTTTAGGAACAAATTGGATGAGAATGGGATCATTGTGAAGAATAAAGCAAGACTTGTTGCAAAAGGATATAGGCAGGAAGAGGGTATTGATTTTGATCAAACCTTTGCCCCAGTAGCAAGACTGGAAGCAATTAGGATGTTCCTTGCTTATGCAATATATCAAGGCTTTAAGGTAATTCAAATGGATGTAAAATCAGCATTCTTAAATGGAAATCTTAAGAAAGAAGTCTATGTAGAGTAGCCCTCAGGTTTTGTTGATCCTCTCAAACCTGATTATGTTTTTAGACTTAGAAAAGCTTTGTATGGGTTGAAACAAGCCCCAAGGGCCTGGTATGAAACTCTGTCTAGTTTCCTCATTGAGAACAAATTCTCAAGAGGGGAAAATAGACAAGACTCTATTCCTTAGGGAGTACAAAGGAAAGATTATCCTAGTCTAAATATATGTAGATGACATAATATTTGGGTCTACTGAAAGTAATCTTTGTAGAAAGTTTGCAAAACTTATGCAAGGAAAATTTGAAATGAGTAGTATGGGGGAACTTAAGTTTTTCTTGGGTCTCCAAGTAAGACAGACTGAAGTTGGCTTGTCCATAACTCAGTCTAAGTTCACCCTGGAGTTAATTAAAAAGTATGGTATGGAATCATCCACTACCATGAGAACTCCTATGGGGTCAAGTGTGTCTCTTAGCAAAGATGATGCAGGGAAACCTGTAGATGAAACTTTGTATAGAGGGATAGTTGGCTCCCTTCTATATCTGACTACTAGTAGACCAGATATCATGTATGCTACATGTGTCTGTGCTAGGTACCAATCCTGCCCTAAAGAATCTCATCTGACTGCAGTGAAAAGGATTTTGAGATATCTTAAGGGCACACCTAATCTAGGCCTTTGGTACCCTAGAAATGGAGATTTTCTACTGACAGGCTATTCAGATGCAGATTTTGCAGGTTGCAAAGAAGATAGAAAAAGTACTACAGGCACCTGTCAATTTCTAGGAGGAAGATTAGTGTCTTGGAGCAGTAAGAAGCAGACCAGTGTGGCAATCTCCACAGCTGAGTCAGAATATGTTGCTGCAAGAAGCTGTTGTGCACAACTTTTGTGGATTCAGCACCAGCTAGAAGACTATGGTATTCAAGTAAGTAGAACATCTTTACTTTGTGATTCTACAAGTGCAATTTCTATAGCTAATAATTTTGTTTCACATAGTAGGACTAAACATATAGAAATTAGATACCATTTTCTTAGAGAACATGTAGAGAAAGAGGACATTTCACTAGAATTTGTCAAAACAGATAATCAAATTGTAGATATGTTTACTAAGCCTCTAGATGAAACTAAATTCAATAAGTTTAAAATTGAATTAGTAATGTTGAACATAGATTAGTTTAACAAAATTGGCCAAGTAAAATGGTGTCGACACAAGGAGTTGTCTGTGTCGACACATAGAAGTGGTGTCGACATTCCAGAGAAATGATGTCGACACATCTAGAAAATTGGTGTCGACACTTCAGAGAAGTAGCGTCGACACATCCAGAAGTGGTGTCGACACTTAGGTTCAACACAGATTTCATCGAGTGGAGTATCGACTAATCGTCGAGCGCAGATGTATAAGTGTCGACACATAGAAGTCAACACTTATGTCGAGACTTAAGTAGTTTGAGTTGACACATTTCAACAGTGTCGACACATTCAGTGTTTGTTGACGCGCCTTTTCACCTTCGTTTTTAGAAAGGTATAAATAGGTCAACACCATTATCTGTCGACACGCTTTCTATAGTTTCGAGACCAAAACTTTGTGTCGACAAATTCTCTCTTCTAAATTCAAGATTTCTCTCAACCCTAATGGCGCCCAAGCTTGAAGACAATGTCAATGAAGGATATGAGTTGGTACGCAACGCATTTGACCATGCGGATTCTGAAATTCAAGCTATAGTAACCCTAGTTGCTGAGAATGGGTTGGAGTTTCTAGTTTCTGAACCAACAAAGATTTGGAAGAAGGAAATTCTAGAATTCTATGGTGCTGCAACTTTAGATTCGACTGGATTAAAGATCAAATCAACAGTTCAGGGAGCTAAAGTCAAACTTACTTTGAAGAGCTTGATAAAAACTCTTCAACTAGCAAGAACTCAAGAAGAGGAAGAAGTACCCTCATTAAAGACTAGGGAAGCACTTCAATGGTATGGATTGGATCCCACCTTGAAGATTGGAGCTGCCATGAACAGAATAGGAATGAATCAGCAAGGCAAATTTCTTTCAGAAATAGTTGGCAAAGTCATCCTCTGCAAGCCAGGGGGACATGATAGGATTTCTGCCTACATGTTCAGCCTGATGACAATGATCATCTACAGACTCAACACTGATTAGTCAGCAGTATTTTTTGAAAAGGTTAAGAAAAGTATTAAGAAGCCCAATCTAGGAAGGATAATGAGTCTGTACTTAGCTGGAACTATTCCAGAAGTCATGGAACAAGCAGTTGGTTCTAAAATTAACCACATGAGGAGGATGGACATAAGGATCATCTCCAGGTGGGAGAGAGTATTAACTAAGGACATGCTTGCTCCAGAGAAGGAAATTCTACCACAGAAGAAGCAGAAGAAAACCAAAATGGTACCTGAACCTTCTAGTAGTTCAGAGGAGCAAGCAGTTTCCAGTTCTAATGAGGAAGCGGCTGGAAATGCTGGACAGTCACCTGTAAGAAATGAAGATGCACAGAGGCAGGGGGAGCAACCATCTGCTAGCCCCATCCACCTGAATCCACTCCAGGGGGAGCCTCACCATGAGGAAGTGCCAACTCACTTGGATTGTGAAATGACAACACAAACTATACTTGAGGTAATACATGAGGTAAATCAAATAAATTTCAATAATGAAGATGAACTGCTAACTGAATATTTGATTGATGTTGACCAGCCAACTCAATTAAACAGTCAAGCTCAAGATGTTATAATGGAGGATACATCTGCTATTGCTGATGTTCCAGAGATGGGAGTATCTCCAGTTCCTTCCCAACAAGAGTTCACCCTAGATGAGTTGTTCACTGCTGTGGAGCAAGAGACTCAGGGGGAGAAAGCAGATTTTGAGGGGGAACAAGTTAATCATGAGGAAGTGCAGGCTAACCTTGAGGGGGAGCATGTGAGGTCTCATGGGAGACTGCAAGAAATGAGGAGGAGCAAATTAGAACTGAAACTGAGGAGCAAAGGACTCAGGTGGAGCTACCTAAGACTGCACAGGAATTGCCTCCTAGTCTAAAGGATAGAGTTGATATTGCTAGTGCCTCAGCATCTGAGGATGAAGAAGCTTCAAGATCTAAGAAGAGAAAGCTAATGGTCTTCAAGAGGAGAAGCCTAAGCTACAAGAAGGCATTACAAACTACTGCTTCTTAGCCTGCCCCAGCAACTGATTACAGTTCATTGTTAGTATCTTTACAAGTGAAGTTAGATGAGCAAAGGTTTACTATGGAGAAGTATATAGATGAAACTCACAAAGATCTCCAATTCTCCTTAGCTCAAGACATCAAATTCATAAGGTTTGAGGTGAATCAAAATAAGGAGGAAATGACTGATTGTTTCCACAAAGGAGGTAATGTAGTGGTTTTTCTAGCTACCCATCAAGAAAAGATAAAGACACAAGCTGAAGTTGCTCAAGTAATTTATCCTCCAGTAGATTTTGAGATGATACATCAAGAGGTACAGTCCATGTACAGCCCTCCTGAAGGTGCTCAAAATGTGATCATAGAGAAAGTAGACAAGCCTGCGTCAGAGGCAGTTTTGAAGGAGCAAGAGGCTCTATTATCTAAGAAGAGATTCAGAGAACAGGCAGAATTGAAGCCTGATTTTGAGAAGTGGAGTCCAACCTCTAGGAACATTATACTGACTGCTTGGAAGGTTGTAAAGGATAAAACTCATGATAGGGGTAAATGGTACTCTGCACAAGAATGGCAAAAGCATGAAGCCAGGCAGGAAGCCATAGTTCAATATAAAAGAAAGGCAAAACTTGGGAAGCTACCTCCTAATGCACAGGAGCCTAGCAAATATTTCCCAAAGCCTTTTCATTATTTTGAAAGACAAAACATAAGGGCTGAAGAGCTAAAGAAGAAAGATCAAAAGGGCAAGAAGCCAGTTGATGACACTGATGTTCCAGTTCAAGCCAAGAATCAATCAGGTAAGGGCATTATCATCAAGGAGCCAGAGCAGCCTTAGATTTGTTTTACTAGATTTTATAACATTGTAATCTTTTGTATTAAAATCTATGTAAATTTTTCTTAAATAAACTATTGGAAGTTGGAACAAAACAATGTTTAATGCTTAATCTATTAGCATTATTATTCTGTAATGATATCTTATATATGTTTTGTTTTAAGTAGTTAACCTATCATATAATATTTGTATAGATCATAATGTGTATTTGTTATGAATGGTGTATATCATTGACTAAGGGTTATGACTTATCCAAATAGGGGGAGATTGTTGGGTACATTGGAAAATGTGTACCAGATTTGAAGAAGCCTCTCCCTACTCAATAATATGCATCATGGTGTATTTGATGTGTTTTGAGTTTATATGTGCAGGTTAAGTAATTGCAGGAAATGCAGAAAAATTTCTAAGTCCATGTGTCGACACCTAGATAAGCAGTGTCGACACTTATGAAGGCTTGTGTCGACACTTGGAGTAGATTGTGTCGATACTTGGAAAGGCTGTGTCGACACTAGAAGAAATTGTGTCAACATGCAGAGGCAGTGTCGACACACAGAGAAGCAAAGTCGACATCAACTGTGTCGACACCAAAAGGCAGTGTCGACACATAGGAATACTTAGTCGACATCAAATGTGTCGACACATAGAGGCAGTGTCGACACATAGAAGTATTTGTCAACATCAACTGTGTCGACACACAGGACTTGTGTCGACACACAGCAAAGCTTCAAACAAAGTAAAAGTAAAGAAGTACTTGTGTCAACACAAATGAGATGTGTCGACACACAGCAAGTTTCAACAAAGTTAAAGAAAAGAAGGTTTGTGTTGACACACAGAATCAGTGTCGACACATTCTAAAGAAGCTGTATTAAGAAGTAGTTACAACAACAAAGGAGCTGTGTCGACACCACCAAGGCTTGTGTTGACACATTCAACAGAAGGCTATGTCGAGAAGTATTATCAACAACAGAAGTGATGTGTCGACACCACCAAGGCTTGTGTCGACACTTAGTCCACTTGTGTCGACACTTAGTCTACTTGTGTCGACACATGATGAAGTTCAGTCTCGACACTTTTAGACAGAGACAGTATTTCAAGAAGTGACTGGATGACTTGACAGCTGCCATTTCTAACCGGTCTACTGCAACTGTCAAAGCTGGCAGAAGTTTGTTAGAAACCAGATCAGCCGGTTACCATGAAGGAAGACTATATAAAGGGACTTCTCCTTCAACAGAAGAGGTGATCATTACAATTAAGATTGAAGATCTACACAGATATCTAACAACAAAAAAGAAGAAGACCTTCGATAGAAGATCTAAGAAGTTGGAGAGAGAGCTCCATCTAAGAAGTGCAGTTGCTGAACCAGGCTGCAAGAAAGATTCAGATTGAGATCTGAATCTCAAGTCAGAAGCTGATTAAAGATCAACTTCTCAGGAGATTCAACCCTACTGAGTTCAGATTCAAGAAGCTTTGAAGAAAGCTAAGAGAGGTTGGTCTCTGCCTTCAAGTTCTTCCAAGAACTGATCAAGAAGCCATCCATCCATTCTCTCTCTGTCAGGGTGGTGGTAATTTACTTTGTTAAATCAAATTTTTGTAGGATCTTTATAGATCTGAGATTGTAAGCCTGTGTTTATAAAGGCTTAGAGTAGGAGAACATTTTCTCTGAGTGGTAGGCCTTGTGTAGGCTGAGGTAGGGCTGTGAGCCTGAGTTGTAGGAGATTGATATCTCTGAGTTGTAGGCCTTGTGTAGGCTGAGGTAGGGCAGATTGCCTGAGTTGTAGGAGCCTTGTTTGGGGTTCTGAGTTGTAAGATCTGAGGATCTGAGGTGAAGTGAAGAAGTTAGGCCGAGTCTAGCACACTGCTAGATAAGCGAAGGGGGAAAGTGGATGTACCTAGACCTTAGGGAACCACTATAAAAATCTGTGTGCAATCTATGTTGTGATATTTTTGTGAATCTGTGTTGTGTTAGCTGTAACATTTACTGCTGCTAAGTAAACAACTGAATTGATTTGTTGCCTTAAAAGAAAAACAGGAATTACACCTATTCACCCCCCCTCTAGGTGGTTAGGCACTAATTCTTTCAAATGTCTGATGACATTATTGAAGGAGTTGCTGAATGTACTTTAGCAAAGGAAATCTGGGACTCCCTCACAGCAATGGCTGCTGGATCAGCAAAATAAAGAAGACTTAAAGCTGCATCTTGGAGTGACTCTGAAGCCTCATCCTGTATAACTGAGGATGAAGAAGAAATAAGAGCAAGAGAATTCTTCTTGATGGCAATCAATGCACCTTCCAGCAGCTATAATGAAGAATCTGAATATGATGAAGAATCAATAACAGAATCAGAAGAGGATCAGGTTATCTCCTCCCTTGATTTCTCTTCAGAACATTTTAAAGAATATTTTAAAACTTTATGCAATGATTTGATTCTATCTGAGAAGGAGATAAAACTTCTCAGAGAAAAAGTAATTAATTTATCTTCTGAAAACATTCAACTCAAAGAAGAATTAAAAATTACTTCAAAAAACTTAGCTTCATTAGAATCAGTTAAAGGCAAAGAAAAGATAATAGACTTAGAAAACATAACTGAGTTTTTACCAAAACAAACTAAAAACATTCAGAAATTGTTTGTTCAAAATAAGTCGTCGAACCAAGGTCGACGATCTCAGTATTACTCGTTGAACGGCGATCGACGATCTCTGAACCGAGAGGTTGGGTTTAACTAATCAGCAAAAGGGGATCGACGATATCATCACTTTTCGTCGAGCAGAGGTCGACGATCGTGGAACACAGACAGTAGTCATTATTACTATGTGAACCGAGATCGACGAGATCAATACTGGTCGTCGAACGCAATTCGATGATCTCTGAACGCAAATTTTAGTAGTAATCATTCTTTGATCTACAATCGACGATATCAGTATGATTCGTCGAACAGAGATCGACGATTATGGTGCCCCGAGAATGATTATTTTCATTCTTTGAGCAGAGATCTAAGATCACATCCAACATCGTCGAGCTCAGTTCGACGATTCCACCAGAAATCGTCGATCCCAGATTCCATTAGCAGAAAAAAAAATTCTAATAGGAATCTCAATCTCCTTAATCAATGGATAATACCACCAAGAAGATATCATCCTAAAGGTTATAAGAATCAACCTGAATGTTCTTACATTTCCAGTTACAATTATGTAAATCACCAAGGACCCAAGGTCACCTGGATCAAAAACAATTAGCTATCTTTCTTGCAGGAAAAGAACTGTACAGCATATAATCAACATTGGTACTTGGACAGTGGGTGTTCCAAACTGGGATCAAAGGTTATTTTTGGTGATTCAAACTGTGGCCAGACCAAAAGTTATGGAAAAGTCAAGATTGGAACAGTGATTTTCAAGAAAGTTGCCAGGCTAGAGGCTATAAGGATTTTGCTGGCCTATGCTGCATTCAAGAAGTTCAAGGTCTACCAAATGGATGTGAAAAGTGCATTCTTGAATGAAGTACTTAAAGAAGTGGTTCATGTTGAACAACCTCCAGGATCTGTTCTTGCAACTCATCCACCTTTTGTTCTCAAATTGCATGGTAGACAGAACTCTTCTTGCAAAATTGCATCATGATAAAATATATTTGGTTCTACTGAACTCAAATTGTGCAAGTAAGTTTCTGATCCAATGCATTCCAAATCTGAGATGAGTAACATGGGTGAGCCATCTTATTTCCTTTATAGGGCCATTGTTGGATCCCCATTATATCTAACAGCAAGCAGACCAGATATCATGTTAGTCACATGTATTTGTGCTAGGTTCCAGGTGAACCCTAAAGAATTTTACCTTGAAAATGTGGTTATTGGTAGTTGCTGTTCACAGATCTAGTGGATACAAAACCAACTCCTAGAGTTTGGTCTCAACCTAAATAATTCCACCATTTTCTGTGACAGTACAAGTGATATATCTATAGCACATAATCCAGTGCATCACTTTAAAACAAAACATACAAAAAATAAGACATCACTTCATTAGACAAAAGAAAAATTAATCTTTATTTTGTCTCCACTGATTTTCAAAGAGCACATGTTTCATCAAACCCCTAGATGAAAAGAAGCACCTATTCTTCCTGAATCAGCTTTGGAATAAACAATGGGAAAGATTAATTTATTGTTCTGCCCTAGGCTTTGGATCTGTTCCAAAATCGTCGAACATAGTTTGAAAATCGTGGAAGTAATCTTGAGCTAAATCGTTGACCTGCGATCGACGACAAGAAAACATCGTCGAACGGAGATCGACGCCCATACTTCAGAAGATAAATTGTCGAACGAAGATCGACGATCTATCTACCCTCTTAAATCTGAGATAGAAGTTTTTCTTTACTTATCGTAGGACAGAGCCCGACCCTTCACATTCTGAAAAACCAACTTAAGGGTTTATCGTCGTGCTCTATCCCGCGCTTTCAAACTTCCCCTCCTGCACTTGATCTAGTGTTCTCTCTTGCAGGTTTCTAATGGCGATTCTGGCGGCTACCCTATCTGCGATGAAATTTGACGCAGGGTTTGACATCGATTTCGACTCGTTCAGCCATTGCGATCCGATCTTCATAGACATACTGCAGTTTTGTGAAAATCAAGGACTGAGGATGTTTATGACAAAGAAAATCAAGTTACCAACTGCAGAGATAAAAGAATGGGTTTACTCTTCTACATGTCCAAATGAATCAACCATGATTGGATCTATTGCAGGAAATCAGGTTATTCTAACCCCAGTCATTCTTTCTGAATTGTTTGACTTGGTAAATGGAAATGATAGTTTGGATCAAGACAGTTCAGAGTATAGAACTATGCTGGGAAGGATGGGTCATCCTGATGGAGTGCCAGCAAATTTGCTTAAGAAGAACTTATCTGCTCAATATAAGTTTTTGGTTGATGTTGTCGGGAAAGTGTTGTTGGGAAAGCACTCTGCCCATGATAATATTAACAGGCAGCAATTTGCCGTTATGTTTGCTCTAGTTAATGGAACATCAATCAACTGTGCTGACTTGTTCTTTTCATTGATTAAAAGGAAATTCTCTAAGAAAGAGGTATGCTTTGGGAGAATATTGGGGATATTTCTCCAGGCAAAAGCCCCTGAACTGATGGTCTCCCAGACCCAATTCATCAATGCCAGCAAGAGGCTGGATTCCTCCTTATTTGGAAAATGGGAGAGGACCATTACTAAGCCTCCTAATACCTCCAGGACTTCTGAGGATACTAGAGATAATTCCCCAACTCCAGAAGATCTTTCTACACCCCCTCATGTAGTCAATCTTGCTTCTCCTCATGAAGATCATCCTGAAAATCCTCATGATTCTCCTCAGCACATTTCTCCTCCCATCACTTCTCCATCTTCATCCTCTCAGATCCCCTCTGACCCCATCCAAGAAAATGTTACTTCAATATCTGCTCCACCAGCATCTGTTCCATCAACAAATGTTCCCTCAACATCTCTTCCCCCTGCTGCCCCTCCATCATCATCTTTTCCTGAGTTCACTCGCACAGACTTCTCCTCTACATTATCTGTTTGCTCACACTATGGACATAGAACTCCTTGCTTAACCTCTGAACCTGAACCCCCTTACCTAAATTTATCCATTATAGCTAATGATCTTCTGCAATTCATTTCTCCTTCCTTGGAGATTCTTATAGCTCAAGCTATTGCTCCTCTAACTACCTCTATCAACACTCTTACCCAAAGAGTTGCTGCTCTATCCTCTGCTTCTTCTTCTGGGTGCCTGACTACAGAAGCCTCTACAGCCAGGCAGGGGGAGATATCCAATGAAGAAGCTCCCTTGCTCCCCTCAGCAGTTCTAGCAGCAGATGTTCCCTCAGAAATGCTGTTAGATGTTCCTTCAGAAGACCAGTTATTTGTTCTTTCAGAAACTCAGATAGTTATACATACATAAGGGACTGATATTGATACAGATTCAGAAGCAATAACTCTTGATACAGACTCAGAAGAAGTAACTCTTCCAGTAGTGGTGGCTGTTGGTGATTGTTGAATCAATCCCACTGTGGATATTTTTGATTTATTAAATTCTTTCTGCACAAGTTATCTTACTTGTCTTCCAAGGCCCAAGCCATCCTGTTTGGATATTGTGTGATGCTCTCCTACTATAACTTCTAAAGTTCTCAGATAGCTTAAGGCAAGTTTGGTAGTTCATCCAGCAGTACATCCTGATGATCAGCTATCTAGCCCTCCTGGGCCATCCTATGTTATGGATGATAGTTCCATTCCCAGTCTTGATGACATCCTTGCTCAAGACATTGCTATGGAAACTGAAGCAGACATTACAAAAGTGGTCCCTCCTCCAGCTGTTAAGGAAATTCCCATAGAAATGATTAGAGAGATTGATGCTCTTTATGATATAAGATCATCTGATGAAGATCAAGATGATGATTCCGAGTATTCTGATTCTGATCCCAAGAAGAAGAAAATATCTAAGAAAAGAAATGCTGCTCCCAAACCAGGCAATACAAATGATATCCCTTACTACATATTGAAAAGTGGATGTGGTTGTCTAAGAATGATCAAAAAGATAGGAAGAAGAGCAGGAGATACTCTCCTCCACCTCAGAAGTTTAAGAGAGGTCCTCCTCCTCCTCCTCCAGCAGCAGGAGCCTCTGGATCAGCAGCTCAAAGATCTCCTTCTATTACTCAGACCTATTAAAGGCAAGACAGATCTTCAAATCCTCCTCCAGCTGGATCTTCTGATAAGCATTCATCCTCTCAAAGATCTTTTACTTCTGAAAAGTCAAAAGGAAAGTTTAGTGAAGTTCCACCTCCCAGGTCTTTATACTCCAGTCAGAAACAGCAACATACAGTGTCTACACATTTCCAGGACCAATCTACTCAGTTTAGAACTTCTTCTCTTAAGGCAGACCAGGTAGCAAATTCAGAGAGACCTCCTTCTTCTCCTCTTGACCCTGAGCTTGACCCCAACTTCAGAATGGCAAGGCTTAATGAATTAATTGGGCTCTCTCAAATAAATAAAGCCAGGAAAGAAGGTAAAGACCCCTCTAAATTCACTACTATGTCATCATATAGAGAGAAAGAACTTAACAGATTGCAAGTCAGCAAGAAAGTATTTGATCCATCAAAATATATGTCTCTTCTGTAACGTCCCCTTTACCGTCCGTGGATCAACACCACTAGGCCTCCGGCGGACCGTTACCGGGCTGCAGCCCAAGCACCCCAACCCCTCTCCATGGACTGCCTCAATCGGCGCCTCTGCCCACTGGCGGGTTGTTGGTGGCCACAACCTCCCTTTGATGAGGTAAACTCGATAGTCAAGCCCGCACTACGGGGACTTCCCAGGAGGTCACCCATCCCAGTACTACTCCAGCCCGAGCACGCTTAACCAAGGTGATGAGAGTTGAAAGAACTCCATAGTTAAGCGTGCTCGGGCTGGAGTAGTACTGGGATGGGTGACCTCCTGGGAAGTCCCCGTAGTGCGGGCTTGACTATCGAGTTTACCTCATCAAAGGGAGGCTGTGGCCACCAACAACCCGCCAGTGGGCAGAGGCGCCGATTGAGGCAGTCCATGGAGAGGGGTTGGGGTGCTTGGGCTGCAGCCCGGTAACGGTCCGCCGGAGGCCTAGTGGTGTTGATCCACGGACGGCAAAGGGGACGTTACAATAAAAGTGCACTTTTTTTTTTGTAACGTCCCTAGCCGATCCAACGTGACAGCGTCACGGCTCCGCTATAGGCGACGCTACCGGGCTGCAGCCCAAGCACCCCAACCCCTCTAACTCCACAGGCGGGTTGTTGGTGGCCACAACCTCCCTTTGATGAGCGAACTCGACAGTCAAGCTGGGCCGTACGGGGACTTCCCAGGAGGTCACCCATCCCAGTACTACTCTCGCCCAAGCACGCTTAACTATGGAGTTCCTTCACTTCTCATCACCAGTTGAGCTGCACTTTGTAACGCCCCCACCTGTCACATGACATATAACGGTGGGTCCGTCCAGGGCCCCACGCCATATCTCACAGACAAAGCGAAGGAATCACGTGTGGAAATCAAAATCGATGCGTATCCTTAACTCATTCCATTCTAGCGCAGCATATTTTCTTGTTATCATGAACTCAAACTAGAATGTCCACAATATATAAAGATCGCATTTATATATACCAACACCAGGAATGTATACAACTCACACACCCTGGCCTTATGGCCTTACAAGTTTCTCTTTTACACAACAATCATTTCGTACATCGGCACGCAGGCCGGCCACACATGAAATCCAAACACAACTCTTCGCATGACCTTCCAGCAGCAAGCTAGCCATTCCACTTAGTCATTTCAATTCAAGCCGCGGCACCTGCAATGAGACATCCACCAAAAAGCGGCAAAACAAAGTAACGGTCAGCATTTGGCTGACCCATTATAACGACCCTACCCCCTACCCGGGGTAGTGGTTCCTTCCCTGTATACAGTGCTCCTCAAGTATCATCAAACAGCATATATATATATATATATCATTCTCTTTATTCCGCTAGCAAACACATTCCATCACAAACGCTGGAATCCACCAGACATTCCGTGCACTCAGGGCACCTTCTTGGCGTACCGGAATCCACCAGTCATACACCGCTGATTCGAGGTTTTAACTTGTTGGTTGACCGGCCCTAGTCCACCAATCTCGCAAGCTGGCGACATCCCGCCCAAACCACACAGAGGTACACCCTCACAGCATCCAACAACCAGAGTAGGTCGACCCACAACATGTGGTGTAGCACGCCGGGTTTATCTAAGCTCCCCAGGCAATGTATACCCATCGACCCCCCTCCTAATCCGATCGACCCACACTATGTGGTGCAGCAACCCGGGTTTAACTTGGCTCCCCTAGCATTGCCACCCATCGATCCCTTCCTAACTAGATCAACCCACACTAGTGGTGTAACAGTCGGGTTTATCACGAGCTCCCCAGACATGTTACCAATTGATCATATTTCAACCAGGAGCTTTGCCAAAGCCTCCTCACATCAGCATCACATCCATACATTCATCACAAGAGAAAACCATTTGCATTTCATCAAATCCACGGAGTCATCTCCGGTTTACCCATAAACATCACCAATCCAGACTACCGGTCCAGATGGGCTTCTCACAGCATGCCTATTCCGTACTCCATATTTCCGGCTCTAGATGTAGACGCAACAAAGGAATCACTTCACGAATATCCACCTCTTGGTGGAGGATTCCAAGCACATGAATAAAGGAAGGACTTCGATGTCCAAGAAGGAGATCGTTACCCTTGAAGATCGCTTCGACGCCATGAAGTAGCCGGATGGAAATCACCGCCTCGGCTCTACCTTCACGAATCCGCTCTCGGATCTTCGCTCCGCACTCCGCAGCTCCTACAGCAGCTGGTAGACTCCTCCCTTCTCTCTCCCTTAGGCCTTTCTTCTTTCTCTCTTGGACTAAAGATGAAGAAGAAAAAGAAGAAGAAAAGAGGGTTTAAATCCCCTTTTTCTCGGCCTTCACAACACCTGGACAAAGCCCAGCCACTGGATCCAGGAAGAGGGAAACAAACGGCTCAGATCTGGCCAGAAAAGCTAAAACACGGCATGACACGCCCTGTGACACGCCCGTGTCACAGGCCGTGTTCCTCTAAGCGGCAGACAACCGACTCAATCCAACCAGTACACGGCCATGGGACACGCCTGTGTTCCATGCCGTGTCCCTGACACGCCCTCAGACACGCCCGTGTCTGAGGCCGTGTACCTCAACGAAAATAATCCCAAAACAACCCGAGACTTCACACGGCCTGGCACACGGCCTGGCACACGCCCGTGTTCATGGCCGTGTGCACCAGGACACACCCGTGTCCCGCAAACACGCCCTAGCTCGAAACGTCGAGTTGAGTTCGTCGATCATTGACACGCCCTGTGACACGCCCGTGTCACAGGCCGTATCCTCACTCGACACTCGCCGATCGTCGAGATAAATTCGTCGACATCACGGTTGATCGTCGACACGGCCCCGACACGCCCTGCGACATGCCCGTGTCACAGGCCGTGTCCGCTGTGTCGACTTTGAATTTCGTCGACTACACGACTCGACACTACCCAGGCCTGACACGCCCTGGGACACGCCCGTGTCCCAGGCCGTGTCACCCAAGCCTGAACCCGATTCTGCTCAAAATGCTCCGCTTGATTTCGGGGTGTTACAATCCTCCCCCCTTCAAATAATTTCGTCCTCGAAATTGACTCCAAGCAGCCACAACATCATCAAAGCTTACACCTCAAGCCTCCGCACAAACTAACAAACAGACAACACAAACAAACATCCCTATCTTCCACTTGTGCACATTCAACCACAGAAGACCTAAAAAAAAACAACATGATTTCGTATCGCCTTACCATCACACGTGCACCACATTTTAATCAAGATTATCAACATCACGAGTTTATTCATCATCTATCAATATAGTTTACATACAACTATATATATAAACATCATGTACATACACCACTATGGATGATCCATCAAGCTTCGATTCAGTCAAAAAGAATTCGCATCACACGTCACTTCCGCTCAGCCTCCCGATTTTGAAATTCATGATTAAGAGACAACTTAAACGCCCGAGGCTGAATTTCACCAACTGAGCTTTGCGGCTCTTGTACTTCCATCACATGAAATCGAGATTGCGTTCGGGGTGCAGATGATTCGGCCACTACTTTTCCCTTTTTTTCATAGGACGCACCCATCTTTTTCTCACTCCCTGGAGGGGCATTCCGACAAAATCTTGCTATATGTCCTTGCTGCCCACATTTATAGCAAATACGTGTATCCACACGTCCTGACCCATAAGTCGCCCCTGAAGAAACAGTCGACGGAGCTGATTCCGCCGGCCTAAATCTTTTCTTCTCTTGTCGTCGAAACTCCGATTGATCCGATGGTGACATTTTAAACTCTGACTTCTCCGTTGCCCGTCTCTTATTCACTTGTACGCGCTTCATATCCTTCTCCAAGGCACGGGCTGTATCGACCAACGCTTGGAAGCCTTGGCTCACTGAACTCGAAAGTGCCAACCTCAATTCATCCCGCAATCCTTCATAAAACCGATTTGTCTTTCGCGCTTCCTCCGCAAAGGTAGATCCCGCATATCTCCCCAATCTTGTAAACTTATGCAGGTAGGTATCAATATCTTGCTCACCCTGCACCAGACGGAGAAACTCATTTTCCATCGCAATCCTCTGCGACACTGGCACATACTTGGCTAAAAATATTTGGGCGAATTCATCCATGGAAACGTCAGTTAAACCTCGACCTGCCAAGTGATGTACTTCAATTTCATCCCACCACAATCTCGCATCGCCTTCTAACAGAAAAGTGGCCAACATCACTTTCTGTTCCTCTACCGTCCTGATTGCGGTTAGGATCCTCTTTACTCTTGCCAACCAATCTTCCGCCTGCGTTGGGGAAAGCGCTCCACCAAACGTCGGGGGATGAAAGTTCATAAAACGTGTCAATGACTCGGCACTGGCTTGCGACTCCACCACCACTTGCTCTTGCCTTGCACCAGGCCTTGCCTGTCCAATAGGTTGTGCTTGTAACACTGCAAGCACTGTCTCCGTCACCACCCGTATGGCTTCTGCCAAGGGAGGCATAGGCACTTCCACGGGTGTTGCACTCTCATCCGACCGCTGGGGCTCAGACGGCCCATCTCCATCCCTCGCCACCTATCAATGTACAGAACACCATTAATCCTTCAAATCATAATGGTACTGCTACATTGACTACACACACACGCACATCATGTGCATGACATACATTCCTAGTGGACATTCATGAGTTCATTTATGTTCTCTCCTCCCAAACAATCTAAACCTCGCTTTGATACCACTTTGTAACGCCCCCACCTCTCACATGACATATAACGGTGGGTCCGGCCGGGGCCCCACGCCATATCTCACAGACAAAGCGAAGGAATCACGTGTGGAAATCAAAATCGATGAGTATCCTTAACTCATTCCATTCTAGCGCAGCATATTTTCTTGTTATCATGAACTCAAACTAGAATGTCCACAATATATAAAGATCACATTTATATATACCAACACCAGGAATGTATACAACTCACACACCCTGGCCTTATGGCCTTATAAGTTTCTCTTTTACACAACAATCATTTCGTACATCGGCACGCAGGCCGGCCACACATGAAATCCAAACACAACTCTTCGCATGACCTTCCAGCAGCAAGCTAGCCATTCCACTTAGTCATTTCAATTCAAGTCGCGGCACCTGTAATGAGACATCCACCAAAAAGCGGCAAAACAAAGTAACGGTCAGCATTTGGCTGACCCATTATAACGACCCTACCCCCTACCCGGGGTAGTGGTTCCTTCCCTGTATACAGTGCTCCTCAAGTATCATCAAACAGCATATATATATATATATCATTCTCTTTATTCCGCTAGCAAACACATTCCATCACAAATGCTGGAATCCACCAGACGTTCCGTGCACTCAGGGCACCTTCTTGGCGTACCGGAATCCACCAGTCATACACCGCTGATTCGAGGTTTTAACTTGTTGGTTGACCGGCCCTAGTCCACAAATCTCGCAAGCTGGCGACATCCCGCCCAAACCACACAGAGGTACACCCTCACAGCATCCAACAACCAGAGTAGGTCGACCCACAACATGTGGTGTAGCACGCCGGGTTTATCTAAGCTCCCCAGGCAATGTCTACCCATCGACCCCCCCTCCTAATCCGATCGACCCACACTATGTGGTGCAGCAACCCGAGTTTAACTCGGCTCCCCTAGCATTGCCACCCATCGATCCCTTCCTAACTAGATCAACCCACACTAGTGGTGTAACAGTCGGGTTTATCACGAGCTCCCCAGGCATGTTACCAATTGATCATATCACAACCAGGAGCTTTGCCAAAGCCTCCTCACATCAGCATCACATCCATACATTCATCACAAGAGAAAACCATTTGCATTTCATCAAATCCACGGAGTCATCTCCGGTTTACCCATGAACATCACCAATCCAGACTACCGGTCCAGATGGGCTTCTCACAGCATGCCTATGCCGTACTCCATATTTCCGGCTCTAGATGCAGACGCAACAAAGGAATCACTTCATGAATATCCACCTCTTGGTGGAGGATTCCAAGCACATGAATAAAGGAAGGACTTCGATGTCCAAGAAGGAGATTGTTACCCTTGAAGATCGCTTCGGCGCCATGAAGTAGCCGGATGGAAATCACCGCCTCGGCTCTACCTTCACGAATCCGCTCTCGGATCTTCGCTCCGCACTCCGCAGCTCCTACAGCAGCTGGTAGACTCCTCCCTTCTCTCTCCCTTAGGCCTTTCTTCTTTCTCTCTTGGACTAAAGATGAAGAAGAAAAAGAAGAAGAAAAGTGGGTTTAAATCCCCTTTTTCTCGGCCTTCACAACTCCTGGACAAAGCCCAGCCACTGGATCCAGGAAGAGGGAAACAAATGGCTCAGATCTGGCCAGAAAAGCTAAAACACGGCCTGACACGCCCTGTGACACGCCCGTGTCACAGGCCGTGTCCCTCTAAGCGGCAGACAACCGACTCAATCCAACCAGTACACGGCCATGGGACACGCCCGTATTCCATGCCGTGTCCCTGACACGCCCTCAGACACGCCCGTGTCTGAGGTCGTGTACCTCAACGAAAATAATCCCAAAACAACCCGAGACTTCACACGGCCTGGCACACGGCCTGGCACACGCCCGTGTTCATGGCCGTGTGCACCAGGACACACCCGTGTCCCGCAAACACGCCCTAGCTCGAAACGTCGAGTTGAGTTCGTCGATCATTGACACGCCCTGTGACACGCCCGTGTCACAGGCCGTGTCCTCACTCGACACTCGACACTCGCCGATCGTCGAGATAAATTCGTCGACATCACGGTCGATCGTTGATACGGCCCCGACACGCCCTGCGACACGCCCGTGTCGCAGGCCGTGTCCGCTGTGTCGACTCCGAATTTCGTCGACTGCACGACTCGACACTACCCAGGCCTGACACGCCCTGGGACACGCCCGTGTCCCAGGCCGTGTCACCCAAGCCTGAACCCGATTCTGCTCAAAATGCTCCGCTTGATTTCGGGGTGTTACATCTTCATCCTGAAGCAGTTGTGCCTAGAGCTACTTCTCAGAAAATTCTAGGAGATCAAGATATGAATATGACAAAGAAAGAAGCAGAAGATCCCTCCAGAAAGATCATGTTTTTTAAGCCCTCTTTTGCACCTCCTTCTGATAAATCCTAAGTCATCTGAACTCCTTATGGATTAGTTGTTCTTCTTTTGCTATCTTGACTGAATTATTTGTAAGTTACATGCTATACTGTATCTGTTGATTATTAATTTATATCATATATCTATAGCAATGTATTGCTTTTTGTTATTATTTTTGTTTTTAAGTAACCTCACACAAATAGGGGGAGATTGCTGGAACCCCATGGTCGATTTGTGCTAGGTTCACTCATAGGATGATTGACTCACTTGTATAGTCAGATTCAAAGTCTAGGTCTAATTTAGTCTTAGTATAACAGGCTACACAAAGACCAGCATTGGACTTCATTTCAAAGACCAAGACTCAGAAGTTAAGTATGAATTTCAAATCAGTTCGACTTTCGTCGAACTCAGCTCGACGATCGTCGATCTCCGATCGACGATCTCAGAGATTAGTCTCTGAACTGAGCCCGACAATCTACGAGCTCAGGTCAACATTTTCTCTTCAGTTCTCGGATATCTCAGATTGCAGATAGTTGATCTCAGCTCGACGATCTCAGAATTCAGATCGACGATTTCCTGTCTCAGCTCGACAATCTTCTATCTCAGCTCAGCGATTATTGTTCTGCGTTCAACTGCCATATTGCTCAACTGTCTTGAAGAATTCTATCTTATTTTATCAATGTTATTTATGACATCAAATCTCTGGCAGTTAATGCTGATGTTTTCAAGGATTATGACCGCTTCTATTACAATATTAACTACAGTTCCTCACAGAGTTATTACATGCCAAAGACAGTTGAGGAAATCAATTATTACATCTTTTTATATCCGTTTGGTTCTCTCCTCGATTTCTGCAGAATGACAAAAAAAGGAATGTTTAGGAGATAGACATAATATAATCCACGATAATCAAGAAAGTTTTGAAGAGGATACAGAGAACGAAGAGGCACATAGAGAAACAGTGAACATAACGACAAAAAAGGCTTTCTAGAGAAAAAGAAGAACTCTGCACCATCAATTAGATAATCATCATCAGGGTTCTTCATCGGCTCCAAGCTTTCAAGAGACAACTAATCAACACTAGTCTAAAAGCTTGCTGGAGACATCATCACTGTGAAGACCTATCACCCTGTGCAAAGCTTCCAAGCCTGAACCACTTTCAATCTCAGGGGGAGCTTTGACAACATCTTTGAATCCACACAGTCTTCTCGGTTATATATTAAGAAAGAGAAGACTTCCATCACTCTCTTCCCCCTCCTATATAAAGGGTTGTCATCTCCCTTCAAAAGTGATTTCTGGTTGCAAGTCTCCTAACCAAAAGACTTGAGTTGGTTTTTGGGGACCTGATCAAAACTCATTGGTGTCAGGCACCTGATCAAAAACCTGAGTGGATTCCTACCAAGGGTGGTAGAAGAGTGGACTACCCAGATTTGGGGAACCACTATAAATTTCTTGTGTCGTCTGGTTGCCTCACTTTTTCTTTTTGTTCTTGCTGTGTGGCTGTGATTAGGATTATTACTTTTTGTTTTCTAGTTTCTTAATCACTGCACATTTTCAGTTTACAGCAAAAGCTGTAACAGCGCCTGTATTGGAACCTAACAAATTTTTAATATACTCTATTCACCCCCCTAGAGTATTGTAGATCTAACCCTCACTTTCATCTTCTATTTATAACTCCTAAAAAATAATATAATAATTTATTAAATTATAATTTTTTAAAAAATTTAAAATAAATGACATATTACCATTGAGCTGGGAAATGGCAATGTGCCATTTGCCAGCTCAAGCTTGCAATGTCTCTATGCAGACTAAAGAGACATTGCGAGCTGTGTCGACACAGCGGTGTCGACACAGCAAGCGGTGTCGATACCACTGTGTCGACACAACTCGTTGTGTCGACATAGGCACACAGCTCGCTGTGTCGACACAGGCACACTGCTCGCTGTGTCCAGGCCCAGGCAAGGCCTCGGAGCAGGCCCAGGCAAGGCCTCGGAGCAGGCCCAGGCAAGGCCTGGGACCGGGCCAAGACTAGGCATAGCCCGGGCCGGGAACTGGGTCAGGCAAATTGTATATTTCAAGGTCTTGTTAGGCCCCTCAGGACCGGCCCGGGCCTGGACCAGTCCTGCCCGGGCCCAGGCCTAACCAGACTTTTTTCAGGCTGGGCCCAGGCAGGCTTTTCGGGCCCGATCTTTGTGCTCACCCCTACTGCCAAGTGGGGGCGTTAGTCACCCAGTTGTTATAAAAACCTAAACTGCCAAAAAAAGGAAAAAAAACACTACTCCCTATTTCTAGAAAAAAAATTGTCACACTATTCTTCCAACCATGAGCTCTTGAGCTCTTCTCCCTTTCTCCTTTCCTCCAACTTCTTCTATATGAATTTTTTTTCTTCTTCATTTTTCAGTCATCTGTGCAAGCCACAGTCATCCTTGCAAGCCATTGTTGCCTCATTTATTTGTTTGTGTGAGAAGTTTCTCACCTTCTGCCGGACCTTCGATCGATCACCACCACCTTACCTTTTAACTCTTGATGAGATCTATCCTAATCTTTGAGTTCGCCTTTGAGTAATTAACTTTATTTCCAAGGGAAGTTTTTTTAAGCTGTTATTTCTAATTTGTGAGTTCCATTTTTCCCTCTAAGTTGTTTTCTCTTGACGAATATTTTAATACTTTTTGTTTTATTGATTGCTGCAAAAATATCATTCAGCTCATGATTTGCATCATGGACTGAAATTCAATGATTATTCTTGGATAGATTGTGCTACAAATTTATTTGTTAAACCTAATGTTGCTTTCTTTATTTTAAATTACATGTAAAAACTTATTTGTACAAAGCATTTCTCGCATCGGGTGCGACTATAAGTGCATCAAATAGTATCTGTAACATCTCATTTCCAATTAGACCCTTCTACTTAGGTTGGGTTAGGACATGTGGTGGGGGCATGGGTTTAGGCTAGGATTGAACCATGGAGTTAGGGTGTAGTCACATGGACCCACTATAGGGCCCAAGTTAACCCAAGTCAAACTAGCCCAATTTGGGGTCTTAGCCACTCATTGGTCCCACCACTACACCCCTAACCCTAATAACAACCTAAGTGAACCATAAGCCACATCTTTGGGTCACCTGTTGACCCATGTCAACCCTAAACCCTAATTTGGTCAAACCCACACTTAAAGGCCCAATTAGCCTAAGTAGGGCATCACCTTGGCCCAACACAAGTTGGGTGGTGCCATAGGGTCCATGACCCTCAAGTGAGGTCAGCCCACTCACCATGTTGACCAAGTCAACCTAAAAGTCAACAGGTCAACAAAGTGGCCTAAAAGAGAAAAGAAGGAACCAAGCGTACCCCTCATGGGCTAAGCCCATGAGTCAAGGCCCATGACCAGCCCAAGAGATTAATGTCAGCCCCTAACCCCCAAAATTAGGAGAGAGAATGCATGCATGGGGGTAATTTAGGCATTTTGGAGAAAAGGAGGAGAGAGAAGAGACGGAGAGAGGGGATGGAGGCCATGCGGCCCTCCTTCCCTCTACCCAAGCTCTTGGCTGAGCTTCCAAGGATCATTCCAACAAGGTGGAAGGGTTGGTGGACACCTGGTGGCCAGGAGGAGATTCCAAATCCATGGCCGACCACCTCCTTAATTCAAACTTCTCCCACAGCCACTCCCAGCCAAATCTAAGCACACCATCAGCTTCACGAGGTGGAAATGAGTGGAGTTCGACTGCTGGAGCAAAGCTTTTGCTGGAAAAATGGAGAATTGGGCTAGTTTGCCGGAGCAAGCTTCGGCCATGGAGCACCGCCACCTTACACACCGCCAAGCCCGGCTACAGGTCCTTTTCGCCTCAGCTCACCTCGTGCTAGCTTTCTAGCTCAATTAGGCGAGACATCAGGCTCAATTGAGCCCGATACCATGAGAGCCAGAGTGAATTTTCCCAAGCTTTTCTTCCAGCCCGGGATCGCCGGAGGAGCCGCCTCCGACAGCCTCACCGCCGGGAAACGCTAGCCACCACCTCAACGGAGGTGGTGACAATAATCGTCGGCGGTGGCGCCGACCCAGGTGGCCGAAATAAGCCAGCAAACTTGGCCAGGATGGTTTAATCTCAGTCATTGGAAGATGGGGACGATGAACCGATCCCATCCAAAATGATTCTTTTTAATTAATTAATCTGATTTATGAACAGTGCAAATTTTGTCACACTTTTATAGTGACTTTGCATGTACATTTTAGGTCCTCTAAACACATAATCAGAAGTAGATTGCAACATGAAAAATGTAGGGCATGACCTTACCTTTAAAATGACACCCTAAACTCATATTTTGGAAAAGTAAAACTCCTTGTAGGACCATTCTACCATGACTGGTCTTAGGCTAGGGAAAATCTTAAACTAAATGCCCAAACCAAACCATAAGTCACCATGACCTGAAATTTTGGCCAGACTTGTGTTAATGGTAAACCTAGTCTCTGTCCAAAAAATAGAATTTTTTTGTCAGAATTTTTCTATAGTATTTGGTGAAAATCTAATAATTAAATTAAATGTATTTTTGGAGACATATGACTCCAAATGCTCCCAAATTTGGGTGTAATGATCATTAGGGCAAGATAAAACCATGGTAGAGATATAAAGTCATTTTGACCTTTGCATGTTTGGGAAATCTCACATGCATGAGATTGGCATATTCAAACTTGGGGTGTCAATAGTACAAATAAAAAATGTAAATTTTGCCCAATTGGATCATTGCTTGTCCATGAATCTCTGGACAGGGGCTCATAGGAATAGTATACACTTCCCATGGGAAATTTGGAATTTTTTGGATCAAAAATCCCATTATTTGTAATTATTGGGAAATATGCCAACTTAGGAAATAAATTTGGAAATTAAGGTAAATGGGTTCATTAAATTCTGAAATTTTGTCATAAGTACTAGTAGGGCATTGTTCACCTCTGTAAAATTTATGGGACAAATAAGTGATGTTTACTTGGATTTTAAGTAGATTTTACCATTTTTTCCCCTTATGGAAATTAATAAAAATAAGGGAAATTAGTGTTTTAAAATTATGAAAAACTCTACAGCAGTTTATTATTTTGTTTTGATTCTTGATAAATTATTTGAGAATTTTTGGATGTATCTATATGTTAAAAACCCTAATAATGGCATTTTGGTAATATTGTTTAAATGGTATAAGCTAAGTCAGATCATTGTTTATGATTTGAAAATTATGTACTTAGCCTTATTACATCATCACGAACACCCACTAATTTTCTCAGAATTTTTGGTTGAGTAGTTGAGGTACTTTATTTGGAAAGTGGTTGAATTGGAATTTTAATATTAAATGGGAAATAAATAGAAATTTGTATGGAAATCTTATGAAACCTGATAGGCAGTAATATTTAACCTTATGGAACACGTAGTAAATTCCTAAGGTAGGTTGAATGATGTGCCCGCGAACAGACTCTTACTGTGGTTGGTTCGTTGAGTCGATCGCCGCGGGCTTGCTCGGGTAGGCAAGTGCACCTATCGCAAGTAGTACTCGATATTCGGGGGAATACCGAGGTCGTATTGTTCTCGGGGTCGCGTTGACTATTTTTACTCCTCCGGGAGGACTATTATTTTACTGAAAATAAGGTGGATTTTTTTTTACTTAATAAAAGGCAAAAAAGCAAAGGAGCGAAAAAACGATTTAGAGAATATTCGATGAAGGGTTAACGCTCGGCATCGAATCGGATTAAGACTAAAACAATTTTTAATAATAAAAAGACTTGGTTTTCAAATTAATAATAAGACAACTTGGCCGTGGAGGTTCCACAAATGTGAGCTCACCTAGCTATAGGGATATCGCTCACCTAAACGTTAAGACTATTCGACGAACGTTAGTCCGACGAAGGATTCCTCTTAACGCCCGCTTTACGCTAAGAACCCCGCTATTGGGTGGGGACCCAATCCGTAGAATTACGCTAGTCCTCTCTCGAGGGAATGCACGCAACTCTATTTACCCAGGGGTGATCGGTCCATATGCACGGCCTCTCGGCTAGCTAGCATATGGACTACGGAAATAGGGCTCACACATCGATTATGTGGTCCTACGCGTCGTAAACCAGGGGTAAACCCTAAGTGCTTAAATTAAAATGAAAATAAAGAACTTTAATTATTATAAATCATTTTAAATGTCCCAATGCTCTTCGATGCCGAGGCTAATAACGATTAGCCACACATCGGTATGGGGACGGCTTAAAATTTAGTGAGGCGCGAGTTCGAAATTAAATGCTAAACGATTATAAGAAAGAGACAAAAGAAAAATAACAATATTTAGAGAGCTAAAAAGTTAACTAAACGAGAACTCACGCACACTCCAAATTATAAATTAAACAAAAGCTAAGTTACACATAAAAGAAAATTGCATATTCAAATTTGCGAGTCCCACTCAAACGAGTGGGGGCGGTAAATAAAGGCTGAAAATTGCAAGTCCTACTCAAACGAGTAGGACTGAAATGAAAGCGAGTCCTACTCAAATGAGTAGGAGAAAATAAATGCGATTACAGGGCTAAAAAGTCCGGCCATTTAACTCAAGTGAGTAGGCGGAAAAAAATAAAGTAAAATTGCAAGTCCTACTCAAACGAGTAGGACTGAAATAAAGTCCGGCCATTTAAACTCAAGTGAGTAGGCGGAAAAATAAAGAAAGAAAAATTGCAAGTCCTACTCAAACGAGTAGGACTGAAAATGAAGACGATGCGCCATTTAACTCTTAACGAGTAGGCGGAAATAAATGCACACGAACACACACACTCCATTTGAAATTCAAGAAAGCGATAAAATTATACACCTACACTCACACACTTTACATAATTTGAATAAAGCATTAAAAGAAAGCATTAAAACAAAGCATGAAATTTAACACCTACACTCACACACACTTCATGAAAAATCAAAGTTACCTAAAAATTAAAATTTTAACTATTTCAAGCATAGGTTTTGCCAAAAACAAATAAAAAGAAGAAATTAAAATTTTAGAAGACAAAAGTTTTTCAAAACAAATTAAAAACCAAAGTTTTTGGAAAATAAAAATTTCAACATTTTCATTCCTAGGATTTCATAAAAGAGCTAAAAAAGTTGAAATAAAAGTGAAAGAAGAAAAAAAAGTTTTCATTCCAAAATGAAGCTAAGTAAAAAAAACAAAGGAAACTTTAACTCTTTTACACACTCATAAGAGTGAAGATGTTGAAGAAGACAAGAAAAAAAGGAAAACCTAATTCATCATTTCATGAGTTTCTAACAAAACCTATCTTGAAAAATCAAAGGCATGTAAAGAGGAAATCCTAACCTAAGCATGAAAACAAGTAAAAAAAATGTAAAGTAAGCATGTTACACTCATACACACACACACACTTTTCATAAATGAAGAACAAGTGAAGAACAAGTGAAGAACAAAGATAAAACCAAGGATAAAAAGGGAAAGAGGTGAGCCGTCCAAATGAATTTTTCATGCTAAATAAAGAGAGAAAATCTAACATTTTTATTAAAATTTTCAAGCTATTACAAAGCTAAAAGGTAAAGCAAAAACAAAACATGAAATAAGAAGGGAGAAATCTCCTTACATAGCACTAGAATCCACGGATTAAGCCCACAAAAAGACACTAACTTGGCCCAAAAATCTGAACCCTTGGACCTTACAGAACTGGGCTATTTATAGGAAAAAATTTCTAAGTACACGCCCTCGGTCACGGGCGTGACATGGGGGCGTGACAGTACTATTCATGAAGGCGGCTGGCGATTGGACAGCAAAGTTGACTTCGGGCTGAGTTCGAAGCAGTCACGCCCCAGGTCACGGGCGTGACCTAGGGCGTGTCGGGGAGGTAGAACCGGGCGCGGGTTGCGTCAAATGTCCTCGGCAGCATCTTGTCGGGCCAGCTGGAAAGGTCACGCCCCATGTCACGGGCGTGACTATGGGCGTGACAGTCGGGTCGACACTCGACGAATGTCGAGCGGAAAGTGTCGAGTCGAAATCGTTGAGCTGAAATTGGGTCACGCCCCAGGTCACGGGCGTGACACTGGGCGTGACAGTTGGTGTCGACACTCGACGATCGTCGAGTGGAATTCGTCGAGAGGAGCGGACACGGGCTTGGGTCACGCCCCGTGTCGGGTGACACGGGCGTGTCGCCAGGCGTGTCAAGCCTTTTCTTCAGAAATTTTCCGATTCCACGGGAAATGCACAGTCACGGCTCGGTCACGGGCGTGACCCATGTGTCACGGGCGTGTACTTCCCAAAATTTGGCAGATTCTGGAATTTTTCTGAAAATCAAAATAAAACAAGTTAGGAGAAAATTTACAAGAATAGGAACATTTTATTGAACAAAAATAAGTAAAAACGACGAAAATAAATGAAAATGACTAAATTAATGTGCATAAAAATACGCATATTTACAGTTCATCAAATACCCCCATACTTAGGCTTTTGCTATTCCAGAGCAAAAGTTTGAGGTGAATCTATAAGGAATAAAAAAAACTCTAAGTTTTGGCTATCGCTTAATCAATTATAAGAGAGATCGAAATAAATATACGGGTGTAAGAGTTAAGTCCTAAAATTATGTAGATGATTTAAATAGCGCAAAAGTTTTGGCCAAAAGACTTCTTGATGTAATCAAATAGAAGGCAACATTTGTAATGGTTAGATTAACGAAAATAGTTTGGAATTATAAGAATTCTAGCTTATACGAGTGCTATCGGAAATAATACAATTTACTAATTATGCTCTCAAAAAGATTTTTGAATTAATTCTAGAATCGTGTAATTGGCTAAGGGGGTAGTGTGGTTTATGAAGAGGGTTTTGATAATTGAGGTGAGGTAATTTTTTCTCGAACCTCCATTTTTTTTTTTGGATTTATTAGGAAAACGAAATCTTATTTTCCTAATATGATTTTTGTTTTTCAACTTCATAATAATTAACCCAATGTATATTTGTGGGAGTAATGAATTTTATCCTCTTACTCCCTATAAAATCTTTTAAAATTATTGGGTGCCTATGTTTACGGAACGAAATCTTGTTCCCATTGACATAAGATCTTTTAAGGATAAAATTTTTCATGCCAAGTAGGTCATGAAAAGTGAGGGGAGAAAGGAAAACTAGGTTGTAATCCTAAAAATTTTTGAGAGCAACCTTAATAATTTGTACGTTCCAATTTTTTCAGAAAGCTAAAAGTAAGTATAATTGAATTCTATAGTCGTTATTTCCTAACATAATATACGTGCTCCTATTAATGAAAAATTAGAAGTAGTGCCTAAAACGAGTCCGCTAGTTTTAACAAAGCATAAAGAATTCTTTAAAACTTAACCCCGGCTATTTAAATGTTTCAATCGATAATTAACAAACGGGTAGTAAACAGAGAATTAATAGTATTCACATATAAATAAACTCAAAACAGAATTTTTGGATAGCAGAAAAGTTAAGTATGAAATATTGAATTTATTTGTTGCAAAACATTTTTTTGTTTTTTTGATTTTTATAGTTTTTGTTATCATTTTTTTTTTGTTTGTTTTTCATTTATTATCTTTTTTTTTTGTATTTTTGTTTTTCTCAATTTTTTTGAACTTTTTTTTTTGAACTATTTGAGGAAGTTTTTTTTTTTTTTGTATTTTTTAAGAGAATTTTCATAATATGTACAAAAATAAGGGAGAAAAAGAAAGAGGTTTGTACAAGAATGAGGAAGGGGGAGAGAGAAAAAAACAAAAAATATATACAAAGAGAAACAAAAATTTTTTTTTTTGTTTTTTCATAAAATTTTTTTTGTTTTTTTTTCATTTAAAATTTTTTTGTTTCATTTTAAGATGTTTTTTAATTTTTTTTTTTTTTTTTTTTGTTGTTATATGTATTTTTTTGTATTTTTCTTTTTTTTGAGATGCAGAAAAATTGAAGTGCAGAAAATAAAGCACGAAAATACCCCCATACTTAAGTCCAACATTGTCCCCAATGTTGTATCGTAAGTATGCGGAACAGAAATGAAAGACAATATGTACAGCGAAAAGAAAGGGAAGGGGGTAGAAGCTTCCCTGAAACGCGGAGGGGGAGGCCGATCAGAAACCCTGCGTTTATTAGAAAAAAATAACAAAGATAATAAGGAAAGAGCGAAAAAGATAAGCGAGGGGTGCCTCCCAGGAGCGCTTTGTTTATAGTCGTGTAGCTTGACTATTTTGGCGGGTTTATAATGTGGAGGAAAGTTATGGTTTCGCTAAAACCGATCACTGGGTCGCCCGCGATGTAAGACTTTAACCGATGACCGTTTACTTTAAAAGAGCCTTTGTCCGGGTGGGAGACGAGTACGGTTCCATAAGGAAAAACTTCTTCAACTAAGAAGGGACCGGACCATCTAGATTTTAATTTACCTGGAAAAAGCCTAAGGCGTGAATTGTAAAGAAGGACAAGATCGCCCGGAGAAAATAATTTTTGGGACTTGATTTTTCGATCGTGATATAACTTAGAGCGCTCCTTATAGAATTTATTGCTCTCGTAAGCGTTCGCACGCCATTCATCGAGCTCGTTTAGTTGCAGTTTTCTATTCTGAGCGGCTAAGTTGGAGTCGAGGTTTAAGAGTTTTAAAGCCCAAAGTGCGCGATGTTCTAATTCTACGGGTAAATGGCACGCTTTGCCGTAGACTAACCGGAACGGCGTACATCCAATAGCGGTTTTGTATGCCGTCCGATACGCCCACAACGCATCGTCGAGTTTAACGGACCAATCTTTCCTATTTAGCGAAACGGTTTTTTCTAAAATTCGCTTAATCTCTCGATTTACTACCTCGACTTGGCCACTTGTTTGCGGGTGGTAGGGGTGGCAAGCTTGTGCGTGACTCCGTATTTAGCTAACGTCTTAGCCATAAGAGCGTTACAGAAATGCGTTCCCCTATCACTAACAATTGCGCGAGGCGTGCCGAAGCGAGAAAATAATTTTTTAAGAAATGTAACGACGACTCGCGCATCGTTGGTGGGGAGAGCTTGCGCTTCCGCCCACCTCGATACGTAGTCGACCGCCACTAAAATATACATATTTTTGAAAGACGGAGGAGGGGGCCAACAAAATCTATGCCCCACAAATCGAAGACTTCGCATTCTAAAAACATGTTTTGGGGCATCTCGTCGCGACGAGAGATGTTACCCGACCGCTGACAGCTATCGCATGCGCGCACAAAATTATGCGCGTCTTTGAAGAGAGTGGGCCAAAAGTAGCCCGCCTCTAGCGCCTTCCGAGCGGTCCGGTTGGCTTGATAATGCCCACCGGCTGGACCCTCGTGGCAGTGCTTAAGAATTTGCAAGCACTCCACACCCGCAACGCATCTTCGGACCGCTTGGTCCGCGCAGATACGAAAAAGAAATGGGTCCTCCCAAAAGAAATTTTTCAAGTCAGAAAAGAATTTCTTCTTTTGATGACTGGAAAACTCTTTTGGAAGGACCCGCGCTACTAAGAAATTTGCAAAATCTGCGAACCAAGGCGAAGATGACGAAGATTTATTAATGGCAAGAAGGCGTTCCTCGGGAATCTGTCATTTATTTCAGATTCGACGAGCGCTTCCGCACCCGGATTTTCTAAACGGGAGAGGTGGTCTGCCGCTAGATTTTCCGCTCCCCGCTTATCTCGGATCTCCAAGTCAAACTCTTGTAGGAGGAGAATCCATCGAAGAAGGCGGGCTTCGCATCATTTTTAGCTAATAAATATTTAAGCGCGGAGTGATCGGTAAAAACGATAACTTTAGATAGCGTTATATACGAGCGAAACTTATCGAAAGCGAAAACGACGGCTAAGAGTTCCTTTTCCGTTGTCGTGTAATTTACTTGTGCGGAAGTGAGCGTCTTGCTAGCGTAATAAATAGGATGAAAATGTTTTTCTACGCGTTGGCCAAGAACGGCACCTAAGGCAATATCACTAGCGTCGCACATTATTTCGAACGGAAGGGACCAATTAGGGGCCACTAATATTGGTGAAGAGATAAGTTTTTGTTTTATTAAATTAAAGGCGGACTCGCATTCGCTACTAAAGATGAAGCGTGATTCCTTTTCCAAGAGGTGAGTTAGCGGCTTTGTTATTTTTGAAAAATCTTGAATAAAGCGTCGATAAAAGCCCGCATGGCCTAAGAAACTCCTAATAGATTTTACGTTGTTGGATGCGGAAGTTTTTCTATAATTTCTATCTTGGCCTTATCCACCTCTATCCCTTAGACGAAATCATATGGCCGAGGACCAACCTCCTCGAACCATAAAGTTGCATTTTTCCCAATTTAAAACAAGCTTGTGTCCTCGCACCGTTGAAGGACACGATCTAAATTGTTAAGGCAATCGGGAAAAGAGCGTCCGAAAACAGAAAAGTCATCCATAAAGACTTCCATAATGTCTTCTACTAGCTCGCCAAAGATCGCTAGCATACATCTTTGGAATGTAGCTGGCGCGTTGCAGAGTCCAAATGGCATTCTTCGATAGGCGAAGGTGCCAAACGGGCAAGTAAAAGTTGTTTTCTCTTGATCATCGGGGGAAATGGGGATTTGGAAAAACCCCGATAAACCATCAAGAAAACAATAATACGGATGACCGGATAAACGCTCTAAAATCTGGTCTAGAAATGGCAGAGGAAATGGTCCTTGCGGGTGGCGTCGTTAAGTTTCCTATAGTCGATGCACACTCGCCAACCCGTAACAGTACGAGTTGGGACAAGCTCGTTATGCTCATTCGCCACTACGGTAAGACCGCCCTTCTTGGGCACGACATGCACGGGACTAACCCATGCACTGTCCGAAATAGGGTAGATAATCCCCGCATCTAATAACTTAATGATTTCGGCTTTAACGACGTCTTTCATGTTTGGGTTAAGACGACGCTGCGGCTGTATCGTTTTGCGGCAATTATCGTTTAGGAAAATCTTATGGGTGCAAAAGGAGGGGCTAATCCCCTTTAGGTCAGAGATTTGCCACGCAATTGCGTGGCGATGTTTAAATAAAACTTCCAATAAATCGGAAGTCTCCGAATCACTCAAGTCCGAAGAAATGATAACGGGGAGCGTATCACCTTTTCCCAAAAAAGCGTACTTGAGCGAGGCGGGTAAGGGTTTGAGGTCTAGGATGGGCGGTTCTTCTAGGGAGGTTTTAATTCCTATGTCTTTCTTACCAATTGGTTCGAAAGGCAAGTCTATAGACGTATCCTCATCGCAGTTAAAATTTCGAGCGCATAAATATCATCATTTAAAAATACGGACTCGAAAATGGGAGAAGAACGATCTCCGAAAAAGGTATCTAAAGAATAGCAGAAATCGTCGCTCGATGACAAATTGTCCATCGAGGGATTAATAGAGAAAGTAACTTGGTCATCGCCTACTCGGAGGAGAAGGCTACCATTACTAACATCTATTAGTGCGCGGGAGGTGGCGAGAAAAGGGCGACCGAGTATTATTGGTACCTCGGCGTCCTCCTCGATATCTAAGATGACGAAGTCTACCGGGAAGGTAAACTTGTCGACTCGGACAAGGACGTCCTCCACTACCCCGATAGGGAACTTAACCGAGCGATCCGCTAATTGGATGCGCATATTCGTAGGACTAGGAGTACCCAAACCTAAACGCGAAAAGAGCGAGAACGGCATCAGATTAATGCTAGCCCCTAAATCAGCTAAGGCGTACTTTACTAATATATCGCCAAAAAGGCACGGGATGGAAAACCGTCCCGGGTCGTTTTGTTTTGCGGGCAATTTATTAGTAAGGCCGCCGAGCAGACAGCGTTGAGAGATACATGCGAAATATCCTCTAATTTGCGTTTATTAGAAAGTAGTTCTTTTAAAAATTTCGCATATTTGGGCATTTGCGAGATAGCCTCGCAAAAAGGAACATTAATGTGAATTTGTTTTAATAATAAAATAAATTTTTCATATTGCGCGTCCTTACGCTCGTTTTCTAACTTATGCGGATACGGAAGAGCCTTGTTTAAAATAATTTTTTCTTTTATAATAGGTAAAGGCGGCGTGAGCGAAGAAAGAGGAAGAGGGGTCGGAGGTGAAATATGTACCTGAGGGTCGGTCCGTTTTGGATCGACCACCTCCTTTCCGCTACGGAGGGTTATAGCGTTGGCGTTTCCCGCGGATTGGGCTCCGTGTTTCCTGGCAGTGCCCCGAGCGCGCGCTCGGACATCATCCTCGCCAGCTGTCCAACCTGTTGTTCGAGTGTTTTTAGCGATCCGGTGATGTTCCGGATATTTGACTCGTTGGACGCAATATACTTCGAAAAATTTTCCTCCATCGGGGAGGGTTTCGGAAGAGGAGGGGAGGAAGAAATCCGGGCGCATAAGAAATAGGGGGACGCTGAGCATTATTCGGTTGCTCCACGAGAAGTTGGGGTGATTCCTCCAACCCGGATTATAGTTATTACTATAAGGGTTGTTGTTGGGGTTGAAGGGAGGACGACCCGAATTTCCCATGAAGTCCACGAACTCTTCAGCTACGCAGACGTTAGGGGGAATAAAACAAGGCGGAGTGGAGGAGGCAGCAGACATCTCCGCCACCTGCTTTGTTAACCTTTCAACTTGAAGGGTCAAGAGAGCAGTGGCATCCACTTCAAAAAGACCAGCCGCCGGCTTTGGCCGTCCCCGCGGGACGTTCCATTGATAGGCGTTCATAGCCATCTCTTCGAATAAAGCCTGGGCGGCCTCGGGGGTTTTGTTGTTAAGCGTACCCCCGGCAGCCGCGTCAATCATTTGACGCGTCTGAAAATTCAGCCCATTATAAAAAATTTGAACTTGCAACCACGTTGGCAGCGCGTGGTGCGGGCAACGGCGGAGGAATTCCTTAAATCGTTCCCAAGTCTCGTATAGAGACTCGGATCGTTCTGCACAAACGAAGAAATGTCCGCCCGCAACTTTGCAGTTTTGGCGGGCGGAAAGTACTTCGTTAGGAACCGTTCCGTCAACTCAGCCCACGTGGTGATACATCCTCGCGGGAGGGCATTCAACCACGCCTTGGCTTTGGACTTAAGGGAAAAAGGAAATAAGCGCAAACGAATGGCGTCATCAGTGACGCCATTGATCTTGAAGGTGTCGCATATCTCCAAGAAATTGGACAAGTGGACATTCGGGTCCTCATCCGGCAGTCCATCGAACTGCACGGCGTTTTGGACCATTTGAATGACACTTGACTTTATTTCAAAATTATTATTGGCCACCGCAGGGCGAACAATACTCGACCCAGAATCATCCAGGTTAGGCCGGGCGTAATAAGACATAGTACGCTCGGCCGCCGGGGGAAGGTTAGGGGCGGCCATAACTACAACAGTGGGTTCTCCGATAGATTCCTCGGGATCTAAAGAAGGATTTCGGCGATGAGATCGGATACGCGCAAGAGAGCGTTCGATCTCAGGGTCGAAGTCTAAATCTTCAGACTCTGAGGGTTGTCCTCGGGTCATACACCCAAACAAAAATAAAACAAAAATAAACTTTTTTTTTTTGTTTTTTTAAAATAAAGTTTTTAGTTTTTTTTTTTATAGAAAATAAGTAAAATTAATAGACTCCGGAATTCGAAATAGCAACTCGAAAAGAGAGTCCCCGGCAACGGCGCCAAAAACTTGATGTGCCCGCGAACAGACTCTTACTGTGGTTGGTTCGTTGAGTCGATCGCCGCGGGCTTGCTCGGGTAGGCAAGTGCACCTATCGCAAGTAGTACTCGATATTCGGGGGAATACCGAGGTCGTATTGTTCTCGGGGTCGCGTTGACTATTCTTACTCCTCCGGGAGGACTATTATTTTACTGAAAATAAGGTGGATTTTTTTTTACTTAATAAAAGGCGAAAAAGCAAAGGAGCGAAAAAACGATTTAGAAAATATTCGATGAAGGGTTAACGCTCGGCATCGAATCGGATTAAGACTAAAACAATTTTTAATAATAAAAGACTTAGTTTTCAAATTAATAATAAGACAACTTGGCCGTGGAGGTTCCACAAATGTGAGCTCACCTAGCTATAGGGATATCGCTCACCTAAACGTTAAGACTATTCGACCGAACGTTAGTCCGACGAAGGATTCCTCTTAACGCCCGCTTTACGCTAAGAACCCCGCTATTGGGTGGGGACCCAATCCGGTAGAATTACGCTAGTCCTCTCTCGAGGGAATGCACGCAACTCTATTTACCCAGGGGTGATCGGTCCATATGCACGGCCTCTCGGCTAGCTAGCATATGGACTACGGAAATAGGGCCCACACATCGATTATGTGGTCCTACGCGTCGTAAACCCGGGGTAAACCCTAAGTGCTTAAATTAAAATGAAAATAAAGAACTTTAATTATTATAAATCATTTTAAATGTCCCAATGCTCTTCGATGCCGAGGCTAATAGCGATTAGCCACACATCGGTATGGGGACGGCTTAAAATTTAGTGAGGCGCGAGTTCGAAATTAAATGCTAAACGATTATAAGAAAGAGACAAAAGAAAAATAACAATATTTAGAGAGCTAAAAAGTTAACTAAACGAGAACTCACGCACACTCCAAATTATAAATTAAACAAAAGCTAAGTTACACATAAAAGAAAATTGCATATTCAAATTTGCGAGTCCCACTCAAACGAGTGGGGCGGTAAATAAAGGCTGAAAATTGCAAGTCCTACTCAAACGAGTAGGACTGAAATGAAAGCGAGTCCTACTCAAATGAGTAGGAGAAAATAAATGCGATTACAGGGCTAAAAGTCCGGCCATTTAACTCAAGTGAGTAGGCGGAAAAAAAATAAAGTAAAATTGCAAGTCCTACTCAAACGAGTAGGACTGAAATAAAGTCCGGCCATTTAAACTCAAGTGAGTAGGCGGAAAAATAAAGAAAGAAAAATTGCAAGTCCTACTCAAACGAGTAGGACTGAAAATGAAGACGATGCGCCATTTAACTCTTAACGAGTAGGCGGAAATAAATGCACACGAACACACACACTCCATTTGAAATTCAAGAAAGCGATAAAAATTATACACCTACACTCACACACTCTACATAATTTGAATAAGCATTAAAAGAAAGCATAAAACAAAGCATGAAAATTTAACATCAACACTCACACACACTTCATGAAAAATCAAAGTTACCTAAAATTAAAATTTTAACTATTTCAAGCATAGGTTTTGCCAAAAACAAATAAAAAGAAGAAATTAAAATTTTAGAAGACAAAAGTTTTTCAAAACAAATTAAAAACCAAAGTTTTTGGAAAATAAAAATTTCAACATTTTCATTCCTAGGATTTCATAAAAGAGCTAAAAAGTTGAAATAAAAGTGAAAGAAGAAAAAAAAGTTTTCATTCCAAAATGAAGCTAAGTAAAAAAAAACAAAGGAAACTTTAACTCTTTTACACACTCATAAGAGTGAAGATGTTGAAGAAGACAAGAAAAAAAGGAAAACCTAATTCATCATTTCATGAGTTTCTAACAAAAACCTATCTTGAAAAATCAAAGGCATGTAAAGAGGAAATCCTAACCTAAGCATGAAAACAAGTAAAAAAAATGTAAAGTAAGCATGTTACACTCATACACACACACACACCTTTTCATAAATGAAGAACAAGTGAAGAACAAGTGAAGAACAAAGATAAAACCAAGGATAAAAAGGGAAAGAGGTGAGCCATCCAAATGAATTTTTCATGCTAAATAAAGAGAGAAAATCTAACATTTTTATTAAAATTTTCAAGCTATTACAAAGCTAAAAGGTAAAGCAAAAACAAAACATGAAATAAGAAGGGAGAAATCTCCTTACATAGCACTAGAATCCACGGATTAAGCCCACAAAAAGACACTAACTTGGCCCAAAAATCTGAACCCTTGGACCTTACAGAACTGGGCTATTTATAGGAAAAAATTTCTAAGTACACGCCCTCGGTCACGGGCGTGACATGGGGCGTGACAGTACTATTCATGAAGGCGGCTGGCGATTGGACAGCAAAGTTGACTTCGGGCTGAGTTCGCAGCAGTCACGCCCCAGGTCACGGGCGTGACCTAGGGCGTGTCGGGGAGGTAGAACCGGGCGCGGGTTGCGTCAAATGTCCTCGGCAGCATCTTGTCGGGCCAGCTGGAAAGGTCACGCCCCATGTCACGGGCGTGACTATGGGCGTGACAGTCGGGTCGACACTCGACGAATGTCGAGCGGAAAGTGTCGAGTCGAAATCGTTGAGCTGAAATTGGGTCACGCCCCAGGTCACGGGCGTGACACTGGGCGTGACAGTTGGTGTCGACACTCGACGATCGTCGAGTGGAATTCGTCGAGAGGAGCGGACACGGGCTTGGGTCACGCCCCGTGTCGGTGACACGGGCGTGTCGCCAGGCGTGTCAAGCCTTTTCTTCAGAAATTTTCCGATTCCACGGGAAATGCACAGTCACGGCTCGGTCACGGGCGTGACCCATGTGTCACGGGCGTGTACTTCCCAAAATTTGGCAGATTCTGGAATTTTTCTGAAAATCAAAATAAAACAAGTTAGGAGAAAATTTACAAGAATAGGAACATTTTATTGAACAAAAATAAGTAAAAACGACGAAAATAAATGAAAATGACTAAATTAATGTGCATAAAAATACGCATATTTACAGTTCATCATTGAACCATTACATGTAGCACTTTATGTTCAAGGTGAACCCGGTCGCACAATTAAAAGAATTAATTTAGGCCATTAATTCCTTGGAAAAATAATGAAACCTAGTTCGATCATTATCATACGTCATAATAACCATGGTAAATAATTAGGGGTATTTGACCCAAGAGTTTGGATGACACGTCATACGGGTCAACATTAGGTCATGGGTGCGCCTTAGCAAAATATACACATGTCACTAGGACCACAGGGGATACGATAGAAGGTGATTGGAACTACATTGTGGAAGACAAACCCTAATTGTGTTTAGTAGGTAACTCCGTAGTATCGATCGATAGAGTGCAAGACCTCCAAGGACAAGTAATAGAAACGGAAGACCGGTGAAGTTACTGCCGATTCGGCCTCGATAATAACTTAATTCATTAGGTTCATTGCAAAATAACAGAGAGCTAGGTAATGGGATTCATCGGGTAGACATTAATAAATAAATGTCCTAGGGAAAGGGAGTCTTTGGGTTTCCACCCATCTGTAGCTCCGAGTGCCCTCGGAACCCTTCTCACAGGGCATGCCTTGGCATGTCCCTTGGATTAACCCTAAACTGTTAGGTATAACAAACATTTTTACTAGCAAGAGTATGTCTAATATGATAAGG
>CM077153.1:217018398-217246849 GCA_039583875.1 Platanthera guangdongensis
CCCATTGAAGCTTGATGAAGCATATATAAAGCATCTTCTAGGACAGAAATAAAAAGAATCCTTTGCGAGCTAGTGCCAAGTTGTTGTTGTCTTTGCTAAGTGTTGCTGCAAAGTACTGGAAGTGCTGAGAGTGCCAACGGCCTTATGCTTCCAAAAGTTGTTCTCAGATCTAAGGAGAACATGTTGAGTCCATCAGGGATTTGTGGTTGATCTTCTTCTTTCTACAAAGAGACAGGAGATCAATAAGGAGCTATGGCACAAGCTGAAGAATAATATTTCAAGCCCTTCTCCAGGACAGCTCTCCGTTGTTCAATCTCAACATAAGACCAAATCTGAAGGTATACATATTTTATTATCTTTTGTTGTAATATAAACAAAACATCTTGTAAGAATATTTTGTTCTAAGTTGTGGGGCCTATGTGTCTAAGGGTAAGGCTACTGAGCCTGAGTTTGTAGGGCATGTGTGGCTGAGTGTAGGGTTGTCCTCCCAACCTGAGTTGTAGGGCTTCTTGATAGGCCTGAGGTAGGTGACGAGGAGGGTCACTGAGTTATATGAGTATATCTTACTCAGAGTTATAGGATAGTGGCATGAGGTAGGGTTTAGGGGAAACCCCGAGAGATCCTAAAGGATGTGTTGTAAGCACTTTGAGCTGAGTTTGAAGGAGGTTGCCTTATCTAACATACTGTTAGAAAGGTGGTGATGGAAAGTGGATGTACCCAGACCTTGGGGAACCACTATAAAATTTATGTGTGTTTTCTATAATGATTAACCGATACTAAACAGTAAAGTGATAACGATGAATAATATAAACAACCTATTCACCCCCACCCTCTAGGTGATTTAGACTACTACCCAATTAACTATCAAGTGATACTAAAGTGAGGTTGGTCAAAAAGGACTTAGCAGTTTGACTAGATCCTATAAGGGGTAGTCAAATAAAATTCCAAGATGTCTGCTGCAGAGGCTCATAAGGAGATGAGTTTAATGAAGTTGCTTTATGCAGAAAGGAGACTTTTGGCAAATGGAAGCAAAGGGTCAGGTTATTTATGGAAACCTCTGACCCTAGGATTTATATCATAGTTCAGAAGGGCCATTTTATCCCCCAAAAGGCCTCCACCATTGACCCAAACCTGAGAGTGCCCAAGGCCTATACTGAAATGACTAGGGATGAAATAACACTTGCTACTATAGACAGAAGTGCAAAAAATATCATAGTAAGTGCTATTAATGATTCCACTTTCCAGAACTTGGTGTATTGTGAGATAGCCAAGGAGATGTAGGAGACACTGATAGTGTACATGGAAGGCACTGAAGAAGTTAGGGATAATAGGAAATCCCTACTCAATTAGGAGTATGAGTCCTTTAGACAGAACAACACAGACAACATAGTTGTGTGCTATGAAAGGTTTTTCAGGGTGGTAAATAAGCTGAGGACCTATGGAAGGGTCTTCGGCAATTATGAGTTGAATGATAAGTTTCTAAGGTCTCTAAATAGAGATTGTGACACAAAAATATGTGTCATCAGGGAAGTGGCCAAACTTGTTGAAACTCATCCTCACACTTTATTTGGAAATATAAGATGCAGATATCTGCCATGAAAGAGGAGGAGATTACCATCAGGTCTCATGCTAAGGGGATGATAGTGGCTCTTAAGACTGAGAGCTCTAAGAAGAACAAGGAGATAATTGTCTCTCCACCAAGAAGGCCAGCTGATTCAGAGAGCACTGAGTCCAACACATCTGACAACAATATGTTATTGTTCTAGCAAACCTGGACATATCATTGCTGATTTCCCAATCAAGAGAAAAGAGACATATGAGAGGAAAGGTGAGAAGAAGCACCACCACCATAAGGGAAAGAAGGAAAAGACCTTCCTTTCCAAGATGAGAAGAGTTGGAGTAAAAGACCTTCCTTGAAAGTGATAATGAGGTGGAAGAAGAATTCAGTGCTGATGTGGACTTATGGCCATGACAAAAGGAGAATCCAGCTAGGTTCAGTCTGATCCTGATGAGGTATTGATTCATTGCATCTTCTCCTCTGAATCTTATTACGAAATAAGTCTTAATTCTGAAGCACCTTCACCTTATGATAAAGGTGGCTCAGAATCTGAGGAAAATTTCAATCAATTGATTGACTAGTATGATTTGATCTTGGAAGCTCTGGTGAAGTGCAAGTTGCTTGCCAAACGACAATCCAAGAAGATTGCTTCCTTAAGAGAAGATATCTCCTTGCACACTAAGTCAGCCTCACAACTGAATTAAATGAGCAAGGAGATATCCCAACTTGAGACAATCACTATTATCCATGTCACAACCATAAATAGTAAAAATTCTTTAATTAAATATTTTGAAGATAAGCTACTCAAAGAGAGGATGTTATTCGCTCAATACTCCAAATCCAAATCAGTATTGCCACTCATTGATACCTTCATCTCCCAAACTAGTAAGAAGGGGTTGCGGTACATTGAGAGGAATACTATAAGAAGGAATAAGAGTAAGAGAAAAGACTATAATCCAACCTGTAATCTCTTTTGAGGAAGTCCTATTGCCATCCAACAAATATGACGAAGAAAGTATGTATGGTCATTGGTTGAATGGAAGATCCAATAATGCGAACAAAAATTTTCATAGTTATAGTGGAAGGAAGGGGATGGGCTTGAGTGCCTTTAAGGCCCCACATGAGGAAATACAAATGACTCGTCCTAGAATATTTGTGTTTGGTGCCCCAGCCCCCTCACTCAAGGAAAAGGAAGCATCAACTTCTAAGTCCCTTCTAGCTAGACAGTTGGCTGCTGTCCAGCCTGTAGCTCAATCTCACGGGGCAATATCTGATGCAATCAACTTGTGCTCAACCACCAAACTGAGACCTACTGAAACCAATAAGACATTGACTGCTAAGACTAACTACAAGCAGGCAAAATGCTAAGGCATTGCTGAAAGAAATAAGAAGAATGCTATTATCTTCCTTCATGAATAAAAAACTAAAGTATCTACTTCAAAAGTTGTTCAGAAAAAAAGATACAACATCCATGAGTGTTGGTGTTGTGGGAAAGTGAGATAATTTGACATAGATTATTGGCACAACCCTGGTATGCCTAATACAAAGAAAGGTATTCCTGCTAGGTAAAGATTTATTAGAAATACTTATGCTGCTAACATGCACCAAGGACCCAAGATATATTGGGATCCTAAGGATAAAAGATCAACATTCTGTAGGTTAGTTCAAGTACCTTTCTAAATCAGATATGATACTTGTACAACAGATGTTCCAGATATATGATTGGGACAAGGAGCTTACTTAAAGACTACAATACAATAAAGAATGGACTTAAAGTCATCTTTGGTGGTTTTGATAGGGGCATCACCAGAGGATAAGGTATGATTACGAATTACATAGTCTCAATAATAAGGGTTGCTTATGTGGAACGGTTGCAACACAACCTTATAAGCATAAGTCAAATATGTGACTTGGGCTATGTCATTGAATTCCACAATGACAAGTGCTTGATCAAGAGGTCAGTTGACTTAGAGGTCATCCTCTCAGGCACTAGAGTGGAAATGTGTATAGCTTATATTTCATTTGCAATAATTCATTATCTCATGTGTGTCTTGTAGTAAATGAGAGAGAGTTTTTTTTGTTCAATGGCACAAGAGCCTTTACCACATTAACTACAAGACAATGAACACATTATTTTTAAAAAATTTAATTGGAAATAACCCTAATTTAAAATATGTTAAAAGTGGTCCATGTCATGCATGCCAAATGAGCAAGCAAACAAGGGCCACATTTAAATGTATTGACTCCAAGGACACTAAAAGATGTCACTATCTATTGCATGTGGACTTATTTGGTTCGTTGCCCATTCAGAGCCTAGGTGGAAAGTCATATACCCTAGTGATAGTAAATGATCACTCTAGATATACATGGGTATTCTTCCTTAAGAAGAAATCTCATATCTTAAGTGTCTTTATGAACCATATCAAGGCTGTCCAGAATGAGTTACAATGTAATGCAGTCAAAACTAGAACTGACCATGGTATAGAGTTTCAATCTGGGACTATGACAAAGTTCTGCCAAGACCTTGGTATCACCCAAGAGTTTTCCTCTCCCAGAACTCCCCAACAAAATGGAGTGGTTAAGAGAAGAAATAATACCATAATTGAAAGAATTGGTTCCTAAACACCTAGGGGGTGAATAGGTTCAATTCCTTTTTTTTCTCTAAGGCAGAATATTAATTCAGTTAATTAATAGAAACATATAGTTCTACAGCTATCACAACACATAAATAACAATACCACACACAATCATAGATGACACACTGATTTATAGTGGTTCCCCAAGGTCTGGGTACATCCACTTTCCCCCTTCGCCTATCTAGCAGTGTGCTAGATTCGGCCTATTTTCTTTCCTTCTCCTCAGATCCGCAGATCTTACAGCTCAGAACCCAAACAAGACTCCTACAACTAAGAGTGAGTCCACACTCCTACAGCTCAGGCAATCTGCCCTACCTCAGCCTTCAACAAAGGCCTACAACTTAGAGATGAAAATCTCCTACAACTCAAGCTCTCAGCCCTACCTCAGCCTTCAACAAAGCCTACCACTCAGAAACTTAATCTCCTACAACTCAGCCTTTATAATCAGGCTTACAACTCAGATCTTAAAAAGATCCTACTGAAAAATAGATGTAAATTTGAAATTTACCACCACCCTGGTTAAGAGAGAAAGGATGGAAGGTTTCTTGATCAGTTCTTGAAAAAATCTGATGTTAGAGATCAACCTATCTTAGCTTTCTTCAAAGCTTCTTGAATCTGAACACAGTAGGGTTGATCTCCTTTGAAGTTGATCTTCAATCAGCTTCTTTCTTGAAATTCAGAAATCAATCTGAATTCTTCTTGGCAGACTGGTTCAGAATCTGCACTTAAGAGACTTGTTGATGTAAGTACCTTTCTTCACTTGAATAGATGGAGCTCTCTCTCTCCAAATTCTTCTGAAGATTCTTCTGAATTCTTCTTTGAATTCTCTTGACAAACTCTGAGTAGATCACCACTTAAGAATGTCTTCTTAGATCTTCTGTTGAAAATCTTCTTCTGTTTTTCATGTTTACTTTTTTATCTCATATATCTTTTTTTCTTTTGTTGATGGAGAATATCTTTATATAGACTTCCTTTATGATAACTGGCTGATCCGGTTTCTAACGAACTTCTGACAGCTCTAACAGCTTCAGTAGACTTGTTGAATATCACAGCTATCAAGTCTTCAGTCACTTCTTGAAACTCTGTCTCTATCAACAAAGTGTCGAGACTGAACTTCATCATGTGTCGATACAAGTACAATAAGTGTTGACACAAGCCTTGGTGGTGTCGACACAGCTCCATTGGTGTTGATACTGCTTCTCGACACAGCTTCTGTAGAATGTGTCGACACTAGTTCTGTGTGTCGACACAGTCAATTCTTCTCTTCACACAAAAAAACAACTTTGTTGAAACTCTGCTATGTGTCGACACAAGTCCTGTGTGTCGACACAGTTGATGTCGACAAAGTCTTCTGTATGTCGACACTGCCTCTGTGTGTCGACATAGTTGATGTCGACTAAGATTTTCTATGTGTCGACACTGACTCTGTGTGTTGACACAGTTTCTTCTGGTGTCGACACAGCCTTTCCAAGTGTTGACACAATTGAATCCAAGTGTCGACACAGCTTTTCTCCACTATCAACACAAGCCTTCATAAGTGTCGACACAACTTCTTCTGGTGTCGACTCATGGGCTTAGACACTTTTCCTGCATTCCTGCATTTTCTTAACCTGCACATATAAACTCAAAACAACATCAAATACACATTGATGCATATCATTGAGTAAGGCGAGGCTTCTACAAATCTGGTACACATTTTTCCAATGTACCCAACAATCTCCCCCTATTTGGAGAAGTCATAACCCTTAGTTAATGATATACACCATTCATAATAAGCACACATTATGATGTATAAAAACATTACATGACAGGGTAACTTATAAAAAAAACATGTATAAAATGTCATCACAGAATAATGATGCAAACTTAATGAGCATTAATCATTGTTTTGTTTAAACTTTCAAAAGTTTCTTAATAATAGTTTACATAGATTTTTAAAACTAAAGATTACAATGTTTTAAAATTTAGTTAATCTATTCTAAGGATGATCAGGCTCCTTGAGGACTATGCCTTTTCTTGATTTGATTTGAGCCTGCACAGTAGGTTCAACATCATCAACTGGTTTCTTTCCTTTCAAAACTTTTTGCATCTGTTCTTCAGCCTTTATCCTTTGGCTTTCAAAATAATGAAAAGGCTTTGGGAAGTACTTGCTAGGCTCCTGAGCATTAGGAGGTAGCTTCCCAGCTTTTACCTTTCTTCTATATTGTAGAATGACTTCCTGCCTAGCTTCATGCTTGTTCCATTCTTGCTCAGCATACCATTTACCCCTTTCATGGGTTTTGTCCTTCACAACCTTCCAGGCAGTCAATATAATATTCTTGAAAGTTGGGCTCCATTGCTCAAAATCAGGCTTCAACTCAGCCTGTTCTCTGAACCTTTTCTTAGACAATAGAGCTTCATTCTGAGCTTCCTTGGAAGCCTCTGACATTTCCACTTTCTCAAGAATAATATTGTCAACCTCCTGTGGAGGACTGTACATTGACTGTACTTCTTGCTGAATCATATCAAAATCTACTGGAGGGTAAATGACCTGAGCAACTTGAGATTGATCACCTTCAAAATAAGCAGGTTGCACACCTGACTTAGCTACATTACCATCATCACATAGGGGAGGATATCCAAGGGTGACTCTGATGCTATTAGATATCCATTTAGCATGATCTGAGCCTGCTTTGACTATCACTCTCTCACCCTTTATGACTTCTCTTTCAATACGATCTCCAAGATCATTCTTTTGGAACCTGATTTGAGTATCTAGAAAATGTGTTCCCTCTGTATAATAGGCTTTAAACTTTTGAAGCTGAGCAGATATAATCTTCCGGCAGGCTTGAAGTGCAGATTGAAAAGTGGCTAAATCCTCTTGAAGTTTCTTATCAAACTCTGATTTGTCTTTAGCCCTTGCCTCAGTCAGTGCAGTTGCAGTATTCTTTAATTCTGTAACAATCACATTATGTGATTCTGTAAGATTATCATTCATTTGAAGTTGATTTTCAAGGACATATCCTTGTTTTATGACTATGTCATCAATCTGTGTCTTTATTTCTTCTTGTTGTTTTGCTAGAAAAACTACAGCATTACCTCCTTTATGAAAGCAATCTATCATCTCCTTCTTATTCTGGTTTACCTCAAATCTAATTGATTTGATATCTTGAGTCAAGGAGAATTGCAGATCTTTATGAGTTTCATCCATATATTTCTCCATGACTATCCTTTGTTCATCTAATTTTACTTGCAAAGATACCAATAAGGAGCTATAATCTTGTGCAGGAACTGGTGGTGGAGCAGTTTGCAATGCCCTTTTATAGTTTTGGCTTCTTCTTTTGAAAACCATCAGCTTTCTCTTCATTGCTTGAATTTTTGCTTCATCTTCAGAAGCTGAGGTACTTGCTATATCGACTCTTTCCTGAGGACTAGGAGGTAGTTCCTTTTCAGTCCTAGGTTGCTCCCCCTCAATTCCAGCTTGCTCCCCCTCAGTCCTGACTTGCTCCCTCTCAGTCCTGACTTGCTCCCCCTCAGTCCTGACTTGCTCTAAATCAGGGAACAACTCTTCAAGGGTAAACTCTTGTTGAGTATGAACTGGAGGCACTCTTAACTCTAGAGCATCAGCAGCAGTAGATGTATCCTCCATGATAACATCCTTTGCTTGATTGTTGAGTTAAGTGGTCTGGTCAACATCAACCAAGGGCATAGTTAGTGTTTCATCCTCATTATTGAAAATTGTTTGATTAACTTCTTGGATTACCTCAAGAATAGTTTGAGTAGCCATATCACTTTCTAAGTGTGTTGGCTCTTCCTCAAGATGAGGCTCCCCCTGCAACTGAGCACCATCTGTCATGTCTTGTACAGGAGATTTTTCAGTAATCTCTGGCCTCTCTTCATCAGGCATGTCCTTTGTTAGGACTCCATCCCATCTGGAGATTATCTTTATATTCATTCTTCTCATGTGGTTGATCTTAGAACCAGTAGTCTGTTCCATTACTTCTAGAATTGTTCCAGCCAAGTATAAACTCATGATTCTTCCCAGATTTGGCTTCTTGATGCCTTTCTTAATCTTTTCAAAGATTACTGCAGACCAATCTGTGTTTAGTCTGAAGATAATCATGGTCATCAGGCTGAACATATAGGCTAAAACCCTATCATGTCCCCCTGGCTTACAGAGAATGACCTTTCCAACTACTTCAGAAAGGAATTTTTCTTGCAGATTCATCCCTTTCCTATTCATTGCAGATCCAATCTTCATGGTGGGATCCAATCCACACCACTGGAGTGCTTCCCTGGTCTTGGTAGAGATAACTTCTTCATCTTCTTGAGTTTTGGGCAGATGAAGAGTTTTTCGTATGCTCTTCATGGTGAGTTTGATTTTATTACCCTAGATTGAATACCTAATCTTTAATCCAGTAGAATCCTGAGTTGCAGCTCCATAGAACTCAAGGATTTCCTTCTTCCATATCTTAGTAGGTTCGGATACCAGAAATTCCAAACCATTCGTAGTAATTAGGGTAATTACTATTTTAATCTCGGGTTCCGCGTTATCAAAAGCGTTGCGAACCAGCTCATAGCCTTCGTTGACGTTATCTTCAAGCTTTGGCGCCATTGGGGTTGAGAGAAATCTTGGATTGAGAAGAGAGAATTTGTCGACACAAGGTTTTGTTCTCGAAAATATGGAGAGTGTGTCGACAGAGTATGTTGTTGACCTATTTATACCCTTCTAAATAATGAAGGTCAAAAGGCACGTCAAAATTCTCTTAATGCGTCAACACAGTTGAAATGTGTCGACACAGACTTCTAATGTCTCGACAGAAGTGTTGACTTCTATGTGTCGACACCAATTGATGATGTGTCGACACAGATATTCTTATCAGTTCGATAGAAATTCTGTGTCGACTCTAATTCTAAGTGTCGACACAACTTCTGGATGTGTCAACACAACTGCTCTAAAATGTCGACACCAATTTTCTAGATGTGTCGACACCAATTTCCTGGAGTGTCGACACCAACTACTATGTGTCGACACAGATAACTTTTTGTGTCGACACAATTTCACTTAGCCAAATTTGTTAAACTAATTTATGTTCAACATTCCTAATTCAATTTTGAAATTATTGAATTTAGTTTCATCTAATGGCTTAGTGAACATGGCAGCAATTTGTAAATCTGTATTAACAAATTCTAAAGAAATATCTTCTTTTTCTACACGATCTCTAAGAAAATGGTATCTTATTTCAATATGTTTTGTTCTACTATGAGAAACAGGATTATGAGCAATAGAAATAACACTAATAGAATCACATAATAATGGAGTTCTAATTACCTGAGTACCATAATCTTCTAACTGATGTTGTATCTACAACAGCTGTGCACAGCAACTTCCTGCAGCAACATACTCAGACTCTGCTGTGGAAATTGCCACACTAATTTGCTTCTTACAGCTCCATGACACCAATCTTCCTCCTAGAAATTGACAGGTGTCTGTTGTGCTTTTCCTATCTACTTTGCATCCTGCAAAGTCTGCATCTGAATAGCCTATTAGTAGAAAATCTCTATTCCTAGGATACCAAAGGCCTAGATTAGGTGTGCCCTTAAGATATCTCAAAATCCTTTTGACAGCAGTATAATGAGATTCTTTAGGGCAGGATTGGTACCTAGCACAAACACATGTAGCATACATGATGTCAGATCTACTAGCAGTCAGATAAAGGAGGGAGCTAACTATTCCTCTATATAAAGACTCATCTACAGGTTTTCCTGCATCATCTTTGCTTATAGACATACTTGTCCCCATTGGAGTTCTCATGGTAGTGGATGACTCCATACCATACTTCTTAATTAACTCCTGGGTGAACTTATACTGGGATATGGACAAGCCATCATCAGTCTGTCTTACTTGGAGTCCCAAGAAAAACTTAAGTTCTCCCATACTGCTCATCTCAAACTTCCCTTACATAAGTTTTGCAAATTTTCTACAGAGGTTGTTTTCAGTAGAACCAAATATTATGTCATCAACATATATTTGGACTAGGATGATCTTTTCTTTGGATTCTCTAAGGAATAGAGTCTTGCCTATTTTCCCACTTGAGAATTTGTTCTCAATAAGGAAAGTAGACAGGGTTTCATACCAAGCCCTTGGGGCTTGTTTCAACTCATATAAAGCTTTCCTAAGTTTATAAACATAATTAGGATTGAGTGGATCAACAAAACCTGAGGGCTGTTCTACATAGACCTCCTCTTTTAAGTCTCTATTTAAGAATGCTGACTTCACATCCATTTGGAACACTTTGAAGCCTTGATATGCTGCATAGGCAAGGAATAGCCTTATTGCTTCCAACCATGCCAGTGGAGCAAAAGTCTGATCAAAGTCTATGCCCTCTTCCTGTCTGTATCCTTTGGCAATTAGTCTTGCCTTGTTCTTCACTATGATCCCACTCTCATCAAGCTTGTTTCTATAAATCCACTTTGTCCCTATGACATTGTGGCCCTTTGGTTTTGGAACCAACTCCCAGACCTTGCACCTTCTGAATTGATTTAACTCCTCCTACATAGCATCAATCCAGTGTGGGTCTTGAATAGATTCTTCAAATCTCTTGGGTTCCAATTGAGATAAGAAGCTTGAGCAAAGAACTTTGTTTAAGTTCCTACTTCTTGTTTGTACTCCATGTCTTGGATCACCATTGATCTAGTGTGCAGGATGATCCTTTAAATGTCTAACTACTGGAGGTAATCTATCAATAGTTTGACCTTCTTCAATCTCTTCATTATGCGACACCTCATGGTCTTCATCAGCCTCTTGAGTGTCTTGTACTCCCCCCTGGACAACAACTACCATTTTTCTCATCCTGCTTTGCAGTTGGATCTTCTCTGATAGTTCATTTACAATTTTGTAGAACTTCTTATAACATTCAATTATGCTATCAGACTTGTCTTGTCTGAAACTCTCATATTTTTGATTAAGCATAGACTTTCTATCTTGTCTAACCTCTTCAAAACCCTCCATGTAGACAATCAATGTGTCCCACATCTCCTTGGAGGTTTTGAAGTGAATCATATTCTGGAATGTTGAGTCATCTATGATACTCACTATAATATTCTGTGCTCTTTTATCCATTGTAGCCAAGATGATCTCATCCTTAGTCAATTTGAAAAATCCTTAGGAATCCTTTGATTAGCATCAAGAACAGAAACCTTCATTGGAATATATGATCCTTCCTTAACTGTTATATAAATTCTAGGATTAGATGCCTCCATAAATAGTCTGACCCTTTCCTTCCATATTCCAAAGATTTCCTTCCTGCAGATAGGCAACTTCATTGAACCAAGTTCTTTATGGTTTTCTCCTGAACCCATCTTCTTTAACTTACTTCTGCCTTACAGATCTTACTCAGACTGTTAAGTCTTTCTTTGAGGAACCTGGCTCTGATACCACTTGAAAGAATTGGTTCCTAAACACCTAGAGGGGGGTGAATAGGTTCAATTCCTTTCTTTTTTCTCTAAGGCAGAATATTAATTTAGTTAATTAATAGAAATATAGAGTTCTACAGCTATCACAGGACAAAAATAACAATACCACACACAATCACAGATGGCACACTGATTTATAGTGGTTCCCCAAGGTCTGGGTACATCCACTACCCCCTTCGCCTATCTAGCAGTGTGCTAGATTCAGCCTAACCTCTTTCCTTCTCCTCAGATACGCAGATCTTACAGCTCAGAATACAACTCAGAGTGATTCCACACTCCTACACCTCAGGCAATCTACCCTACCTTAGCCTTCAACAAGGCCTACAACTCAGAGATGAAAATCTCCTACAACTCAGGCTCTCAGCCCTACCTTAGCCATCAATAAGGCCTACCACTCAGAGAACTTTATCTCCTACAACTCAGCCTTTATAATCAGGCTTACAACTCAGATCTTAAAAAGATCCTACTAAAAATAGATGTAAATTTGAAATTTACCACCACCCTGGTTGAGAGAGAAAGGATGGAAGGTTTCTTAATCAGTTCTTGAAAGAATCTGATGTTAGAGATCAACCTATCTTAGCTTTCTTCAAAGCTTCTTGAATCTGAACACAGTAGGGTTGATCTCCTTTGAAGTTGATCTTCAATCAGCTTCTTTCTTGAAATTCAGAAATCAATCTGAATTCTTCTTGGCAGACTGGTTCAGAATCTGCACTTAAGAGACTTGTTGATATAAGTCTCTTTCTTCACTTGAATAGATGGAGCTCTCTCTCTCCAAATTCTTCTGAAGATTCTTCTGAATTCTTCTTTGAATTCTGTTGACAAACTCTGAGTAGATCACCACTTAAGAATGTCTTCTTAGATCTTCTGTTGAAAATCTTCTTCTGTTTTTCGTGTTTACTTTTTTTTTATCTCGTATATCTTTTTTCTTCTGTTGATAGAGAATGTCTTTATATAGACTTCCTCTATGATAACCGGTTGATACGGTTTCTAACGAACTTCTGACAGCTCTAACAGCTTCACTAGACTTGTTGAATATCACAGCTGTCAAGTCTTCAGTCACTTCTTGAAGCTCTGTCTCTGTCAGAAAGTGTCGAGACTGAACTTCATCATGTGTCGACACAAGTAGACTAAGTGTCGACACAAGCCTTGGTGGTGTCGACACAGCTCCCTTGGTGTTGACACTGCTTCTCGACACAGCTTCTATATAATATGTCGACACTAGTTCTGTGTGTCGACACAGTCACTTATTCTCTTCACAAAAAAACAACTTTGTTGAAACTCTGCTATGTGTCGACACAAGTCCTGTGTGTCGACACAGTTGATGTCGACAAAGTCTTCTATGTGTCGACACTGCCTCTGTGTGTCGACATAGTTGATGTCGACTAAGCTTTTCTGTGTGTCGACACTGCCTCTATGTGTCGACACAGTTTCTTCTGGTGTCGACACAGCCTTTCCAAGTGTCGACACAATTGACTCCAGGTGTCGACACAGCTTTTCTCCAGTGTTGACACAAGTCTTCGTAAGTGTCGACATAACTTCTTCTAGTGCGACTCATGGACTTAGAAACTTTTCCTGCATTCCTGCATTTTCTTAACCTACACATATAAACTCAAAACAACATCAAATACACCTTGATGCATATCATTGAGTAAGGTGAGACTTCTTCAAATCTGGTACACATTTTCCAATGTACCCAACATTAATAGAGGCTGATAAAACACTGCTTAGTGACTCCTCAATCCTAGAATACTTCTGGGCTGAGGCAGTCAATATATATTGTTATGTTCTGAATAGAGCCTCCATTAATAAGGCCCACGAGAATACCCCTTATGAAATTCTGAAAGGTAAACAACCAATTATTTCATATTTTAGAATCTTTGGTTGCTAGTGTTATATTTCAAAAAATGAGAAATCTCAACATACAAAAATTGTTGAAAAATACAATGTAGATTTCTTGTTGGATACAACTCACATAGTAGAGCCTATAAAGTATTTAACAAGAAGGCCCATGCTGTTAAAGAATCAATGCATGTTGTCTTTGATGAGACTAGCTTACTTTATAAGCGCTGGTCCAGTACATCTGTCATTACAGGAAATGATCTGAAGATGAAAGAGCTCTCTATTAAAGGCACACCCAGCTCAAGAAAGGTCACTTCAGAAGTTTAACCACTCGCAGATGAAGTTGTAGGTGATCAAATTGAAGGAGAAGCATAATTTGTAGATGAAGTTCAACAGGATGAAGACAGGTTGCATGATACAACCAGGCTTCTGAGAGATCGCCCAAGAAATCTCGTAATTGGAAATGAATATTAAGGTGTGACCACAAGAAGTAGTGTTCAAAATGAAGCATTGTTCCTGAGCTTCTTGTCCCAGATTGAGCCCAAGAGGTTTGAAGAAGTAAAGAAGAATAACTTCTAGTTCAATGCCATGCAAGAAGTGTTACAGAAATTCAAGAGGTGCAAGATATGGAAGTTGGTTCCAAAGCCACTTGGACAAAACATAATTGGCACCAAGTGGGTTTACAGGAACAAGCTTGATGAAAATGGGACAGTCATCAAGAACAAGGCAAGGCTAGTAGCCAAAGGCTATAAGCAAGAAGAGGGAATAGACTTTGACCAAATCTTTGCCTCAGTTGCAAAGTTAGAGGCCATAAGGATATTCCTTGCCTATGTTGCACACAAGGGATTCAAAGTCTACCAGATGAATGTCAAGTCAGCATTATTGAATGGTAATCTTGAGGAAGGAATATATGTGGAGCTGCCCTCAGGTTTTGTACATCCCACTCTAGTAAATCATGTTTAAAAATTTAAAAAACTTTATATGGTTTAAAGAAAACCCCTAGGGCTTGGTATGAAACCTTGACTACCTTTCTCATCAAGAACAAATTCTTGAGGGGAAAGACAGATAGCAAATTATTTCCTTGGGAAACAAAGGTGAAGTGTCTCCTAGTCCAAACTTATGTGGATGGTATAATATTTGAGTCCACTGATGATAACATTTGCAAACGATTTGCTAACCTTATGCGGGGGTAGGTTGAGATGATCAGTACGGGAGAGCTCAAATACTTCTTAGGCCTCCAAGTGAAATAGTCTGATTAAGAGATTTTTATCTCTCAGATCAAGTATACTAGGGAGCTTATTAAGAAATTTGAGATGGAATCAGCTTCCACCATGAAAACTCCCATGGGGTCCAACATTTCCATGGATGAGGATGAGAAGGGTAAGCCCTTTGATGAATCAGTGTACAAAATTATCATTGGATCCCTGTTGTATTTAACTACTAGTAGGCCAGGTATCATTTATGTAACATGTGTTTGTACTCGGTATCAAGCATGCCCTAAGTAATATCACTACTCAGCTGCAAAGAAGATTTTGAGATATCTTAAGGGCAACCAACATCTTGTCATTTAGTACCATAGAAACAATGATTTTGAATTGATTAGCTATTCAGATGCAGATTTTGCAAGTTGTAAGGAAGATAGGAAAAGCACAAGTGGAACTTGTTAATTCCTAGGGAGAAGATTGATCTCACGGAGTAGCAAGAAGTAGACTAGTGTGGTTATATTCACTTCTGAGTCTGAGTACATCTCTGCAAGAAGCTGTTGTGCACAACGCCTATGGATACACCAATAGCTAGAGGACTATAACCTCAAGGTAAGTCATTCTCCTTCGTATTGTGACTCATCCAGTGTAATTTCTATTGCTAAGAATTCTTTCTCACATAGTATAGCTAAGCATATAGAAATTAGATATTACTTTATTAGACATGTTGAGAGTGAAGATATTTACCTTGAATTTGTCTCCACTGACAATCAAGTTGCTGATATATTCACTAAGCCATTTGATGATGCTAAGTTCAATTTCTTCAAAATTGAGTTAGGAATGCTAAATATTAAATGATTCATGTACATTAAGTGTTTCATTTTTAGATTAAATTCTCTACATTTCTACCTTACCTTCATTCTTAAACATTTACGTTTTGTTGGTAGATTGATATCTATTAATCACCTTAACTAGATAGTTTGGATAGTTGTTCTGTTAAAATTTTTTAGCTGCTAGCAAACCTTAAGTAGCATGTTAGGTTAACAAGCTTTACCATATTTAAAGTGACAAGATGGCTCACTATATGTCAAACGTTTTTTGACAATGTTCACTAAAAAATAGTGAGGTCAGCTGAATCAGCTTTGAAAGGTTCAGCTGAACCGCTGGGACCACTGTGATAGTCTCAGTGGTTCACACAGGTATATGAATTACCATGTCCTAATGGATTATCAATCTGTCTTAGCACATCCGCTGCGATGGGCAGAGTAAGATTAAATCAACTCATTTTAACTGTCAAATCAGTAGATATAAAAATGTAACTCCTCCCCTCAACTCCAAAATACTTAATATAAATAAAGGCTCAGTATATCGAATGTCATTAAATCCTAATCTCTTTCTAAGCCGTCGAGACCAAACCCGTCTCAGCATATCATCATCCCGCATCAATGGTGCCAAAGTCTTCAAAATATCTGCATGAAGGTTATGAGATTATATGGAATGGATTCATATAATCCTCAGTGGAAATTATAGAATTCATCTGGATATTGGATGCCCTAGGTTTAGAATATGTCCTCTCTGAACCTCCCCCATCCTAAGAGATGAGCTATTGGAGTTTTTCTCCAATGTAAAACTTTCCCCAAATAAGACATCACTGAATTACAAAATTAGAGGGATGAGGATAAAGATTACTCCAAGGAAGTTGGCTAAGGCCCTTCAGTTACCCTCTCTTGACAATGATGAAGAAGAGGACATTTTCAAAACGGACAGAGATAGTGCTTTGAAATGGTGTGAGTCCAGTGATGCCAAGATTGGATCACTAAGAAGGAAAAACTTCAATCCGAGAGGAAAATTACTTGCAGACATGGTTAGGAAAGCCATTCTATGCAAGCATGGATCACATGACACCATATCCAAGCCATTGTTTATGATAATCATGAGAATTATACTACAAAAGAAGACGTTATGGGCTAATGTCATCTTCTAGACGATAATTGACTATCTGCATGCTCCAAATATGGGAAGAATCTTGTCCTTTTTATCTAATCAACTCTTATCCAGACAACTTCAACAAGAAGCAAGGAGTCAGAATTCACTACTTGAAACGGATGGACATTAAGACATTGGAAGGATTCTCCAGAGTTGTTCCTATAAGTCAACCCTCTGAAGGAAAGGCAAGTCCAAGGACAAAGGAAAGAAAGTTGTGGGCGCTGTTAATTCAGAATCCAGTTAAGAATATGATTCAGAATCTACAACCTCAGCAGATGTTGGTTTTTAGGTTGATATTGATCAAAGTCAGTCCACTGCAAGTGTTCAAGCCAACATTAAATCAGTCAGAAATCCAATTGGTGGAGAGCATGTTGATGAAATCCATTCTGCTCTTGATTCTACACATGTTCCTTCAGAAAGTGTTGCACAAGATGTGTCCAATGCTCCAAATACTTCTGATAAGGAAGTGCAAATGAACCTAGGAAAGGATCATGAAGCTTATCTATAATCATCTGTCCCAAAAGAGGTGAATGCACCTTCTAAGGGGGAGCTTATGCTAATAGATGAACCAACTCTCAATAAGATTGCTACAAGAAGTGTTGTTGCTACAGATGATCATGGTAATTCAGATAATGATGTTGATGTTGATATGGATGATAATGATATCATTTCTTTTGATGATGCTAATGTTGAGGGGGAGTCTTTAAAGGTCCTTGATCAGGATAAGGCTAGTTCATCCCCTCTCCATGAGTGTGATGATCAAGAGTACCAAGGGAAAAATTCTCTTATGATCAATCCTCCACCTTCAACAACTACAAATACCTCCCTTCTCAGCTCTATCAAGGCTCTATTGGATGAGCAAGACACTTTAGTTAAAGCTTACATAGACAAGTCCGTCTCTGAAGCAAAAGTTGAGCTGTTGACAGAAATCTAGACTGTGAAAGATGAGACTGTTCACCTGAACAGACAGATGACTAGCTAATTTGATAAAGCAGTCAGCATAGTCAAAGTATAATCTTCAATACTAAGATCAATGGACAAAAGCTTAAAATTCAATGTTACTGATATGGGGTATGTAAAGAACTTTGTAAGTCAGACTGGTGATGTCATCAAGATAGCTGCAGATCATGTAAATAATCATTTTACTAATACTATCATAAAATTCATGGAAGAAGCCTATCAGATCAAAGATGAAATATTAGCTGACAGTGACAACAGATTCCCGACACTGTCCAACAGGATTGAGGCTAACACCCTTATGTTGCAGAACAAGCTAATTGAAGAAGCCAGAAAGGGGAAGCAGGGCAATGCTATGATTGCTATGCTTATTGATGAACATGCCTTCAAAGTACTTCAAGGTACAAGGGTTGCACTGCACTTTCCTCTATTAAATAAGAATAGACCAGAAAATGTTGATTTTCCTACTCAAGCCAGAGTTGCACATGATGCACAACTTGCAGTCAGGAGAAAGAGAGAAGGGACTCTATTGGATGAAGAGTTCATGGCAAAGAGGAGAGCTGAAAATACAGATGATCCAAGCTATGAATATCTTAGTGATGCCTCAGAGACAATAATTATCAATGCTTTGCTAAATCATGGACAACTGCTTATGAACATTGGAGGCATATATTCTTCTGAAGAATGGATCAAGCACTTGGAAAGGAATTCCTTAAGATAAAGAATCTTCAAGGAGAATTTAGTCAAGAGGAACAACCCTAAGAAGATGCCTCCCAAAATACTTACCAAAACCTTTTCTCTACTTTAGGAGGAAGAAGAACAAAGCCCAGAGTGCAAAGCTGATAGGTGCTGCTGAAGATGAAGGCTCAAGCTCTACAAAGAAGAGGAAATCTGATTTGTAGTTGAAGCTCAATTAACTAATGTTTAACACTATATGTTAACCTTCATACATTAGCTCATTATATTAAATCTGAAAACTTTGAACAGTTATACATATGTTAAACTATCCTATGATGGGTTAGGTTGATTCTGTTGGTTGAATGAAAAGTGTTAGAGCTTACACATATTAGCCATGTTTTTATGTTGATTAATCATGTTACTAAGCTGCACTTAAAATTGTTAAACATCTAAATTTTATGATGTTATCCTTAGATTAATCAGATTGTTTAGCATCTGTTTAAGTTTGGCTAAACATTTGTTTTTCTCTGCAATGTTGTCATGATGTTGATGAATTAACTTTTCCAATTTATCAAGATATATTTTATGTGTTAAATGTATCTTAGCATTATTATGCGTTCTTCCTTTTTCAAATAGGGAGAGATTGTTGGAAATATTATCCTTCAATGTTCCTTGGATTTGAAGAGGCATCACCTTCAATGATAAGTGCATAAAGTATTTGATAGACCCTCTACTTCACTAATTTTATAGGTTTAAGTTGTTCTAAAACATGTTTAGAATAGTTTTGGATATTGTCGTATTTGTCTCATCTGTTCTGGAGAAATTCATTGAGAAGAATGCATGAACTCAGCAGAACCACTGAGACTCAGCTAAAAGCTGCTTAGACAGTAGCCTGTCTCAGCCCTACTGCGAAAGCAGTGTGGTCTCAACGGAACTGCTGATTCGTAGTTAATCTATCACTGAGATAGAAGTTAGTCTTAGCTAAATTGCTGAGGCAATTTTGAATATAGCCATTGAGATGGCACGACCCATTTATGACGAAAGACTAATATAACAAAATAGCTTTATCCATTATTGGCCATGTAATGTCAAATCAATCCAAGAGCCATTGCAGATTGATGGAGCATATATAAAGCATCTTCTATGTCAAGAATGAAAAAGAGTCATGTGCAAGCTACTGCCAAGTTATTGTTGCCACTGCTAAGTATTGCTGTAAAGTACTGAAAGTGCTGAGAGTGCCCACAGCCTTGTGCTTCCAGAAGTTGTTCTCAAATCTAAGGAGAAAATGTTGAGTCCATCAGGGATCAGTGGTTGATCTTCTTTATTCTACAAGGAGACGAGAGATCAAGAAGGAGCTAAGGCACAAGTTAAATAATAATATTTCAAGCCCTGCTCCAGGACACCTCTCATTTGTTCAATTTCAACATAAGACCAAATCTAAAGGTGTACATCTTTTATTGTCTTATGTTATAATCTAAACAAAACATCTTGTAAGAACATTTTGTTCTAAGTTGTATGGTCTGTGTGCCTGAGGGTAAGGTTGTTGTGCCTGAGGGTAAGGTTGTTGTGCCTGAGCTTGTAGGGCCTGTGTGCCTAAGTGTAGGGTTGTCCTCCCAGCCTAAGTTGTAGGGCTTCTTGATATGCCTGAGGTAGGTGACCAGGTGGGTCACTGAGCTGTAGGAGTATAACTTACTCTGAGTTATAGGGCAGCGGCCTTAGGTAGGATTTGGAGGAAGCCTGAGAGATTCTGAGAGAATTATGTTGTAAGCTCTTTGAGCTGAGTTTAGGGGAGGTTATCTTGTCTAACACACTATTAGAAAGGTGGTGATGGAAAGTGGATGTACCCAGACCTTGGGGAACCACTATAAAATTTCGGTGTGCTTTATGTAATGATTAACTGAGATGAAACAATAAAGTAAAAAAGAAGAATAATACAAACAACCTATTCACAACCCCCCCCCCCCCGCTCTAGGTGATTTAGACTACTACCCAATTAACTATCATACTTCTTTATCTCACAGCTAGCAGGCCTGATATAATATTTGCTACAAGTGTCTGTTCAAGATTTATGGTAGATCCTAAAGAGTTACATCTAAGTTCTGTAGAAAAAAATTGAGGTATCTAAAGGGTATATCTAAAATGGGATTGTAGTATCCTGTAGACTCAGATTTTTGAATTATATGGATATTCTTATGTTGATTATGCTGAATGTAGATTAGATAGGAAGAGTACCTCATGAACTTATCAATTCATGGGTACTAGACTTGATTTCTTGCTTTAGTAAGAAGAAATCTTCAGTGTCCACTTCTATAGCAAAAGCTGAATGTGTTGTTACTGGTAGTTGTTGTTCATAAATATTGTGGATGCAAAATCAATTAATTAATTATGAATTGAAATTCACCAATTCTATAATATTTTGTTACATCTCAAGTGCTATTTCAATTGTCTCTAATCTTGTCTTATACAACAGGACAAATCATATAGAAATAAGTGATCACTTTCTTAGAGACAATGTTGAAAAAGGGAAAAAATCTAGAATATGTGTCTACTAAAAATCAGAGGGCAGATATTTTTACAAAGCCTATAAATGATATAAAGCACAAATTATATGTAATGTTTTTGGGCATTCTTGATAATGCTCAATAAAAATAATTTATCAGAAATATAACACCCAATATTCATTGAAATTATTGCTCGAAAAAATCAGTAAAAAAATTAAAATTTAATTATGTAATCGACGTAACATTGAATCTGATGGAACATCAAATTATATTCAGCGTAACGTCTATGAGTTGGTCACTATGAAGAGTTTTGAATCTTATCGACACAACGTCAATATAAATATCAAAGATTGCAACAACTATGACTAAAGTCTCAATACATCGAATATAAATCAACGTAACGTCCACTATAAAAAGGCGCGCTAAACTATTGCTGCCCTAATTTATCGATGTTTCGCCTACTTTTATATATTACGTATTTTATTCTAAACTCTTCATCATCCCGGCTCTATTTTTCTCTACTTACTCTTCTGTTTTTGTTGTGATCTTTGTAGATGTTCCAATGGCAACAAAGACAAACTCGGGGTACAATGTTGCTTTTGAATCATTTACTACTGTGGCAAAATCTTTCAAAAGAATTTTGCAACTCTTCATTGATGATGGTTTGAATAAATTGATCTCTACAAGTTTATTCTACAAAGTTACAAAGTTCATCAACAATGTTACACTTGATGATGAAGGAATAATGATAAGACAAATCATTAGTTTAGATATTAACTTATCTTCAGAGCTTGTTCAACAAATCTTTCATCTATCTTTCGGAGAAGGTGAGGCAGAACTTTCTGATAAACAAATTAAAGAAGCCTTGAAGAAGATGAATTTCTTTATGGATAAAGCAATTCATCTTAAAAAGAAAGATTTCTCAAAAGAGTGTGAATTCCTAGTTTATCTTGTAGGAAAGGTTTTAATGTGCCAGATATCTGCACATGATGTTGTTCCTAAGGCTCAATTATATTTGATGGCTATTCTGGTTTTAGGAAAAAAGATTGATTAGAGTATGTGTATCTTAAAACTTATAGGTCAAAAGTACAAACATAAGGATAATGCCTATATGACCTTTATGAGTCAGATATTAAAACAAAATTATCCCTCTTCGTGTAAATAAAGAGGGGGTACACATGCTTCCTAGCAAAAGGATCACAATAGTCTTATTCTCCAAGAAGACCAGATAAATTGTTAAGCCTGGCTCAAATAAGGAACTATCACCTCCATCTTTACCATTACAAAATCTTTCTCATGAAATAGTTCTACCAGAAAAAATAACACCTTCTCCATCACAACATATTACTTTGGATTCAAGTACTATACAAACATTAAATATGGACACCTCTACTACAAAAGTACCATTTTATGATAATCAATCTTCACTTGCTACTGATCATAATCAAGTTATTGCATCTTCAAATGTCAACTTTAATATTGAGAATATTATTCAGCAGGCTATAAAGCTAACTACTGCATCTCTTACTATCTATATAGAAGAGCATGCATCACATTGCAAAACTTCAATTAACCTGATGCTCACACAGATTAACGGAGCCCATATTTAATGTCTGTATACAGAATGACTTCAATTAACCCGCTAAACTTGATGAACAAGTACTTAACTCTGAACTTATTATTCAAGCGCACACAGATCCCACTGAACAAACAGTCAAAGAACCAATTGAGCAAACGGAGTCAGAACAGAATAATGATCAAGTCTTCTGCATGATGCATTTGTTTAGGGGGAGACAGAGCAGAGCATTTTAATGGATGTACTTTTGATTGCTAGAGAGACTGTGGAAAATATTTCATCAACTCAGGTGGGAGTGCCAAAATTAGGAAGGTCAATCTAAAGATGACAGAATGATCATGGACAAATAAAGGAAGAGGATGTTCTTAAAAAGTTTTCAAGAAAAAGGAAACCTTCTTCTTAAAAGCATCATTTATTATTCAAAGGTACATTGAAAACCATATTGAAATATTCATTCAGGAAGCCTCAAAATTTTCAGTTATCTCTCTCATACTTATGCCCTTTTATTTTTGTTTATATCATGTATGTGTGAGTCAAATTTTTGTATGTTTACTGAGTTGTATTTGTAAAATAATCTTTGAAATTTTGTAGAATTTGTTAAGCTAAATAGAGGGAGATTGTAGGGAAAAACCCTTATAATTTACCTTAACAAATTTCTCTAAATGATTTTACAACCTAGGGAAATTACTCATATTGTATAGAGAGGGTAATTTGGTCTTAAGAAGTCCTACGATGTTAATAATATAAAGTGAATGGTAAGGACACACTAAATTCAAGATGAAAGTTAAGATTTATCAACATACATCGACTAGAAGTCGACGTAGCTCTGACACTACTTCGAATAGAAATTAGAGCATCAATATATGATGAAGTCGATGATCTTTGAGAATGAAATCGACATATACATCAATACGATGTCAATGCACCTTCAACTACAGAGTTGCTTTGACAGACTATTTGAATGAACCCAGAAGTCGATGTTACTTCGATATGAACTCGAGTTTACGTCGAGTAATTTTATGAACAAAGATTGTTTTGAGAATTTTATCAAAGTTAATTCAAGAAAGGTTATCATTGATTAATTATCTTCTTGGGGTCATTAGATTCTAAGCAATATATATATACTGAGATACTTGAGGACATCAACAGAGATATATATACATACGAATCAATCACAGGATCAATAGAAATAGAATCATAATAGATATAATAGATCATGGCTTTGACAGATTGAATTCGATAGAGGAAGACAGGAGGATTATCATCTGCATTTGAAGTTCATCCTTGAATCAATCGATTAACATCAAATTCAACAGAGAAATAAAGGAGGATTATCATATATGTTTGAAGTTCTTTTTTGAATCTGTCAATTAACATCATATTCCCGAATCTGCAAAAGAGAAATAGTTTTTCTTCTTCTCAAGAGCTTGCTGCAACTAATTTAGAGAAGATTAAAGGATCATCTGGCATCAAGGACTATAATCATTGTGATCTTCATGCACAAGGATTCATCAAAAGTTCAAGAGATCATCTCAATAAGTCCTCAGAAATCTGTTAAGAGGACACAACAAGAAGGTTACATCTACATCAAATCTTCTTTCATTTTCTCATTCTAAATCTTGTTCACTTTGTGAAAAGAGTTTTTAGAATTCCTCTTCGAAGGATTCAGTGATTGGTTCTGAGAATTTTCTTATAAAAAGACTCATATATTGTATTGGTTCAAGATCTCCTTATCAAAAGATCTAGTGATTGTTTTTAAGAGTCTCCTTATCAAAAGACTTAGTCACTGTTGATATTGAATTCCTACCAAGGTGGTAGAAGAGTGGATGCACCCAAATTTTGGGAAACTACTATAAATTTTCGTGTCAACTGTGCTTTATATTTTCTGTGATTTTTCATTTATTATTCTGTGATCTTAATCATCTACATATCATTTGGTCATTAACTTGTGAATGTGCAAATTCTATGAAGTGTAATAGTTAAATTCTAAAATAAATTTTATTCTCTATCCCCCCCCTCTTGAGAAAACTCTAAGAAATAAGATAACTGTTCTCACGCTTTCAGAGCAGAAAAGATAGCATAGCAAAATACTATGAAAAGTTCTTCAAGAAAGTCAATGAGCTGAAGACCTATGACAGAGACTTCACAAATTATGAGCTTAATGATAAGTTAATAAGATCTCTACCTAGAGACTGGGACAATAAGATTTGTGTCATTATGGAGATGAGGAACTTGGCCAACATTCCTCCCCACACACTATTTATAAAGTTGCTCTCATATGAGAAACAATTAAATGCAAATAAAGAGGAGGAGATTGCTACCAAGTATCCCCAGAAGAAGGTTGTGGCCCTTAAGGCTGAAGGGTCAAGGAAGAACGAGGAGAGAATCCCCTCTCCACCCAGGAAAGCTACTGAGTCAAAATCTTCTTAACCCAACACATCAGATGTTGATATGTCTGATGGGGAATTTGATGCCTTCTCTAGACAGTTCAAGAATATGATGAAGAGGAAGCAATGGAAGTGAAAACTTTCCTCCTCTTCAAACTACTAGAAGGACTTCAGAAGATATGATAAAGAACAGCAAATCTCCAAAGGGGACATGTTTGTTTTAAATCTACTAAACATATTTCTGCTAACATTGTTTACTATTGTTGCAATAAGACTGGACATGTCATTGCTGACTGTCCAGTCAAGAGAAAGGATGTAACGCCCCCACCTGTCACATGACATATAACGGTGGGTCCGGCCGGGGCCCCATGCCATATCTCACAGACAAAGCGAAGGAATCACGTGTGGAAATCAAAATCGATGTGTATCCTTAACTCATTCCATTCTAGCGCAGCATATTTTCTTGTTATAATGAACTCAAACTAGAATGTCCACAATATATAAAGATCACATTTATATATACCAACACCAGGAATGTATACAACTCACACACCTTGGCCTTATGGCCTTACAAGTTTCTCTTTTACACAACAATCATTTCGTACATCGGCACGCAGGCCGGCCACACATGAAATCCAAACACAACTCTTTGCATGACCTTCCAGCAGCAAGCTAGCCATGCCACTTAGTCATTTCAATTCAAGCCGCGGCACCTGCAATGAGACATCCACCAAAAAGCGGCAAAACAAAGTAACGGTCAGCATTTGGCTGACCCATTATAACGACCCTACCCCCTACCTGGGGTAGTGGTTCCTTCCCTGTATACAGTGCTCCTCAAGTATCATCAAACAGCATATATATATATATCATTCTCTTTATTCCGCTAGCAAACACATTCCATCACAAACGCTGGAATCCACCAGACGTTCCGTGCACTCAGGGCACCTTCTTGGCGTACCGGAATCCACCAGTCATACACCGCTGATTCGAGGTTTTAACTTGTTGGTTGACCGGCCCTAGTCCACCAATCTCTCAAGCTGGAGACATCCCGCCCAAACCACACAGAGATACACCCTCACAGCATCCAACAACCAGAGTAGGTCGACCCACAACATGTGGTGTAGCGCGCCGGGTTTATCTAAGCTCCCCAGGCAATGTCTACCCATCGACCCCCCTCCTAATTCGATCGACCCACACTATGTGGTGCAGCAACCCGGGTTTAACTCGGCTCCCCTAGCATTGCCACCCATCGATCCCTTGCTAACTAGATCAACCCACACTAGTGGTGTAACAGTCGGGTTTATCACGAGCTCCCCAGGCATGTTACCAATTGATCATATCACAACCAGGAGCTTTGCCAAAGCCTCCTCACATTCAGCATCACATCCATACATTCATCACAAGAGAAAACCATTTGCATCTCATCAAATCCACGGAGTCATCTCCGGTTTACCCATGAACATCACCAATCCAGACTACCTTCACGAATCCACATTCAGCCAGGTTTCGATTGTTTGGGAGGAGAGAACATAAATGAACTCATGAATGTCCACTAGGAATGTATGTCATGCACATGATGTACATTGATAGGTGGCGAGGGATGGAGCTGGGCCGTCTGAGCCCCAGCGGTCGGATGAGAGTGCAGCACCCGTGGAAGTGCCTATGCCTCCCTCGGCAGAAGCCATACGGGTGGTGACGAAGAGAGTGTTTGCAGTGTTACAAGCACAACCTATTGGACAGGCAAGGCCTGGTGCAAGGCAAGAGCAAGTGGTGGTGGAGTCGCAAGCCAGTGCCGAGTCATTGACACGTTTTATGAACTTTCATCCCCCGACGTTTGGTGGAGCGCTTTCCCCAACGCAGGCGGAAGATTGGTTGGCAAGAGTAAAGAGGATCCTAACCGCAATCAGGACGGTAGAGAAACAGAAAGTGATGTTGGCCACTTTTCTGTTAGAAGGCGATGCGAGATTGTGGTGGGATGAAATTGAAGTACATCACTTGGCAGGTCGAGGTTTAACTGACGTTTCCATGGATGAATTCGCCCAAATAGTTTTAGCCAAGTATGTGCCGGTGTCGCAGAGGATTGCGATGGAAAATGAGTTTCTCCGTCTGGTGCAGGGTGAGCAAGATATTGATACCTACCTGCATGAGTTTACAAGATTGGGGAGATATGCGGGATCTACCTTTGCGGAGGAAGCGCGAAAGACAAATCGGTTTTATGAAGGATTGCGGGATGAATTGAGGTTGGCACTTTCGAGTTCAGTGAGCCAAGGCTTCCAAGCGTTGGTCGATACAGCTAGTGCCTTGGAGAAGGATATGAAGCGCGTACAAGTGAATAAGAGACGGACAACGGAGAAGTCAGAGTTTAAAATGTCACCATCGGATCAATCGGAGTTTCGACGACAAGAGAAGAAAAGATTTAGGCCGACGGAATCAGCTCCGTCGACTGTTTCTTCAGGGGCAACTTATGGGTCAGGACGTGTGGATACACGTATTTGCTATAAATGTGGGCAGCAAGGACATATAGCAAGATTTTGTCGGAATGCCCCTCTAGGGAGTGAGAAAAAGATGGGTGCGTCCTATGAAGAAAAGGGAAAAGCAGTGGCCGAATCATCTGCACCCCGGACGCAATCTTGATTTCATGCGATGAAAGTACAAGAGCCGCAAAGCTCAGTTGGTGAAATTCAGCCTCAGGCGTTTATGTTGTCTCTTAATCATGAATTTCAAAATCGGGAGGCTGAGCGGAAGTGACGTGTGATGCGAATTCTTTTTGACTGAATCAAAGCTTGATGGATCATCCATAGTGGTGTATGTACATGATGTTTATATATATAGTTGTATGTAAACTATATTGATAGATGATGAATAAACTAGTGATGTTGACAATCTTGATTAAAATGTGGTGCACGTGTGATGGTAAGGCGATACGAAATCATGTTGTTTTTTGAGGTCTTCTGTGGTTGAATGTGCACAAGTGGAAGATAGGGATGTTTGTTTGTGTTGTCTGTTTGTTAGTTTGTGTGGAGGCTTGAGGTGTAAGCTTTGATGATGTTGTGGCTGCTTGGAGTCAATTTCGAGGACGAAATTATTTGAAGGGGGGAGGATTGTAACACCCAGAAATCAAGCGGAGCATTTTGAGCAGAATCGGGTTCAGGCTTGGGTGACACGGCCTGGGACACGGGCGTGTCCCAGGGCGTTTCAGGCCTGGGTAGTGTCGAGTCGTGCAGTCGACGAAATTCGGAGTCGACACAGCAGACACGGCCTGCGACACGGGCGTGTCGCAGGGCGTGTCGGGGCCGTGTCGACGATCGACCGTGATGTCGACGAATTTATCTCGACGATCAGCGAGTGTCGAGTGTCGAGTGAGGACACGGCCTGTGACACGGGCGTGTCACAGGGCGTGTCAATGATCGACGAACTCAACTCGACGTTTCGAGCTAGGGCGTGTTTGCGGGACACGGGTGTGTCCTGGTGCACACGGCCATGAACACGGGCGTGTGCCAGGCCGTGTGCCAGGCCGTGTGAAGTCTCGGTTGTTTTGGGAATATTTTCGTTGAGGTACACGGCCTCAGACACGGGCGTGTCTGAGGGCGTGTCAGGGACATGGCATGGAACACGGGCGTGTCCCATGGCCGTGTACTGGTTGGATTGAGTCGGTTGTCTGCTGCTTAGAGGGACACGGCCTGTGACACGGGCGTGTCACAGGGCGTGTCAGGCCGTGTTTTAGCTTCTCTGGCCAGATCTGAGCCGTTTGTTTCCCTCTTCCTGGATCCAGTGGCTGGGCTTTGTCCAGGTGTTGTGAAGGCCGAGAAAAAGGGGATTTAAACCCTCTTTTCTTCTTCTTCTTCTTCATCTTTAGTCCAAGAGAGAAAGAAGAAAGGCCTAAGGGAGAGAGAAGGGAGGAGTCTACCAGCTGCTGTAGGAGCTGCGGAGTGCGGAGCGAAGATCTGAGAGCGGATTCGTGAAGGTAGAGCCGAGGCGGTGATTCATTTATGTTCTCTCCTCCCAAACAATCTAAACCTGGCTTTGATACCACTTTGTAACGCCCCCACCTGTCACATGACATATAACGGTGGGTCCGGCCGGGGCCCCACGCCATATCTCACAGACAAAGCGAAGGAATCACGTGTGGAAATCAAAATCAATGCGTATCCTTAACTCATTCCATTCTAGCGCAGCATATTTTCTTGTTATCATGAACTCAAACTAGAATGTCCACAATATATAAAGATCACATTTATATATACCAACACCAGGAATGTATACAACTCACACACCCTGGCCTTATGGCCTTACAAGTTTCTCTTTTACACAACAATCATTTCGTACATCGGCGCGCAGGCCGGCCACACATGAAATCCAAACACAACTCTTCGCATGACCTTCCAGCAGCAAGCTAGCCATTCCACTTAGTCATTTCAATTCAAGCCGCGGCACCTGCAATGAGACATCCACCAAAAAGCGGCAAAACAAAGTAACGGTCAGCATTTGGCTGACCCATTATAACGACCCTACCCCCTACCCGGGGTAGTGGTTCCTTCCCTGTATACAGTGCTCCTCAAGTATCATCAAACAGCATATATATATCATTCTCATTATTCCGCTAGAAAACACATTCCATCACAAACGCTGGAATCCACCAAACGTTCCGTGCACTCAGGGCACCTTCTTGGCGTACCGGAATCCACCAGTCATACACCGCTGATTCGAGGTTTTAACTTGTTGGTTGACCGGCCCTAGTCCACCAATCTTGCAAGCTGGCGACATCCCGCCCAAACCACACAGAGGTACACCCTCACAACATCCAACAACCAGAGTAGGTCGACCCACAACATGTGGTGTAGCGCGCCGGGTTTATCTAAGCTCCCCAGGCAATGTCTACCCATCGACCCCCCTCCTAATCCGATCGACCCACTCTATGTGGTGCAGCAACCCGGGTTTAACTCGGCTCCCCTAGCATTGCCACCCATCGATCCCTTCCTAACTAGATCAACCCACACTAGTGGTGTAACAGTCGGGTTTATCACGAGCTCCCCAGGCATGTTACCAATTGATCATATCACAACCTGGAGCTTTGCCAAAGCCTCCTCACATTCAGCATCACATCCATACATTCATCACAAGAGAAAACCATTTGCATCTCATCAAATCCACGGTGTCATCTCCGGTTTACCCATGAACATCACCAATCCAGACTACCGGTCCAGATGGGCTTCTCACAGCGTGCCTATGTCGTACTCCATATTTCCGGCTCTAGATGCAGACGCAACAAAGGAATCACTTCACGAATATCCACCTCTTGGTGGAGGATTCCAAGCACATGAATAAAGGAAGGACTTCGATGTCCAAGAAGGAGATCGTTACCCTTGAAGATCGCTTCGGCGCCATGAAGTAGCCGGATGGAAATCACCGCCTCGGCTCTACCTTCACGAATCCGCTCTCGGATCTTCGCTCCGCACTCCGCAGCTCCTACAGCAGCTGGTAGACTCCTCCCTTCTCTCTCCCTTAGGCCTTTCTTCTTTCTCTCTTGGACTAAAGATTAAGAAGAAGAAGAAGAAGAAGAAAAGAGGGTTTAAATCCCCTTTTTCTCGGCCTTCACAACACCTGGACAAAGCCCAGCCACTGGATCCAGGAAGAGGGAAACAAATGGCTCAGATCTGGCCAGAGAAGCTAAAACACGGCCTGACACGCCCTGTGACACGCCCGTGTCACAGGTCGTGTCCCTCTAAGCGGCAGACAACTGACTCAATCTAACCAGTACACGGCCATGGGACACGCCCGTGTTTCATGCTGTGTCCCTGACACGCCCTCAGACACGCCCGTGTCTGAGGCCGTGTACCTCAACGAAAATAATCCCAAAACAACCCGAGACTTCACACGGCCTGGCACACGGCCTGGCACACGCCCGTGTTCATGGCTGTGTGCACCAGGACACACCTGTGTCCCGCAAACACGCCCTAGCTCGAAACGTCTAGTTGAGTTCGTCGATCATTGACATGCCCTGTGACACGCCCGTGTCACAGGCCGTGTCCTCACTCGACACTCGACACTCGCCGATCGTCGAGATAAATTCGTCGACATCACGGTCGATCGTCGACACGGCCCCGACACGCCCTGCGACACGCCCGTGTCGCAGGCCGTGTCCGCTGTGTCGACTCCGAATTTCGTCGACTGCACGACTCGACACTACCCAGGCCTGACACGCCCTGGGACACGCCCGTGTCCCAGGCTGTGTCACCCAAGCCTGAACCCGATTCTGCTCAAAATGCTCCGCTTGATTTCGGGGTGTTACAAAGGAGAGAAGAATGATGGTGATAGAAATCATCACCACAAGAGCAAGAAGTATGAAATGACTTTCCTTGCTAAGAAGGAGAAGAGTTGGAGTCAAAGTAACTCAGACTTTTCTGAATCTAAAGATGAAGAAGAAGCCTACATTGGTCATTATGTTACTACTGAAGATGATGAAGAAGAAGGATGATGTGGCATAATGGCCATGACTGAAGATGATCAGGATGAATCTGATCTTGATGAGGTAGTGATTATTGTCAACTCTTCTTCTGAATATGAGTATAAAATTTCCCAGATTATGAAGCATCTTATTCACCTATTGATGAGGATGGATCAGAATCTGAATATGATGTCAATTAGTTGATTGACAAATATTGTGTTCTCTTGGAAGATCTGAAGAATAGCAATAAGCTAGTGGACCAATTCCAAGTTAGCACCAATCTGCATATGATGTCAATTAGTTGATTGCCAATTATTATGTTCGCTTGGATGATCTGATCTTAACTACTCTTTAGCTTGTTAAGAGGAAAGCTGAAGAGATTGCTTCTCTATAGTAGGCTAAATTTATGGAATCTGAGTCAGCTTTTCAGCTAGCTCAAATGATCAGAGAACTAAGCCACCTAAAAGCAATCATTATCATCCAAGTTAGCACCATAGGACAGAAGAGCAAAATCACTAAGGATCTTGAATAGAATCTCCTCAAAGAGAGGAAGCTAGTGGACCAATTCTCTAAGATACATTACGTGTTGCCTATCATTGACCCCTTATCCTCCCAAAATAGTAGGAGGGGATTGGGCTTCAAAAGAAGAGAAGAAACTGCTTGGAATAGAGGCATGGTCAAGCCTCCTGTTAAGCCTCTGACCACCTTTCAGAAGGTCTTACTTCCTTCCAACAAATATGACCATGATAACATATATGGTCACTGGAAGATAGGAAGTTCCTATAGTAAGGGCAAAAATGCACCTAACTATGGAGGGAGAAAGGGTATGGGCATGAGTACTTTAAAAGCTCCCCCATGAGGAAATCCAAATAGCTCATTATGAACAATTAGTGTTTGGTACTCCAGCCCCTACACTCAAGGGTAAGGAAGTAGCATCTTCCCAATCCCTTCCAGCAAAGAAGCTGGCTAGTGGTAAGACAGTAATCCACTCTGACAAGGCCATATCAGATGTCATCAACACCATATCAGATACCAAGTGATATTTATTGTTGTCAAACCGATAGTAAGATTGATTGTCGTCAAGTAAACTGCCAGACACTAGCTGAGAGGGAAAGGAAAAATTGATGTTGCTTTCTCTGCTGAACATAAGCATTCAGATGCACCATCTATATTGAGAAATGTTCATAAGAGAAGGTACAACATACATGGGTTTTGGTATTGTGGTAAGGTGGGACACTTTCCCATTGATTGTTGGCACAACACTAATGTGTCTAATACAAAGATAAGCTTTCGATCTAAGATAGTTATAGGCAGAAATATTCCTTTTACTGATAACAAGAAATTGAGACCCAAATTCAATTGGACACCTGAGATAAAATAAATTGTCTCTTGCAAGACTGTTCAAGTACCAACCTAAAGAAAATTTGATACTTGAACAATGGGTGTTCAAGGCTCATGACAGAAACTAGAAGTCTTCTAAAGGATTATTCTCCTGTGAAGAATGGACCAAAGGTTATCTTTGGAGGCTCTGATAGAGGAGTCACCAAGGGATATGATATGATATTCAATGACATAATCTCTATCACAAGGTTATCTTATATTGAAGGGTTGCAATATAACCTTGTAAGCATAAGTCAACAATGTGACTTAGGTTATGTCATTGAATTCCACAATGATAAGTGCTTGATTAAAAAGGTCAATTGACTTAGAGACTATTCTCTCAAACACAAGTAGTGGAAATGTTTATTATTTAGATTTCATTTGTAATTGTACTATTCTTGTTTGTCTAATAGCTAATGAGGGAGAGTCTTTTTATGTTCAATGGCACAAGATACCTGCTCACATTAATTATAAGACAATTAATAAGTTGTTTTCTGAGAATTTAGTTAGGTATTCTCCTAATTTAAAATGTGTTAAAAAGGGTCCCTGTCATGCATGCCAGATGGTCTAGCAAACAAGTGCCACATTTAAGAGCTTAGCTCCCAAAAAACTCTAAGAGATGTCTCTATTTGTTGCATATGGATCTATTTGTTACTATGTCTATTCAAAGTTTAGGAGGGAAGTTGCATATATTTATGATTGTTGATGATCACTCTAGGTATACATGGGTATTCTACCTTAAGAAGAAGTCAGATATCTTAGATGTCTTCATTACATTTGTTAAGGTAATCCAGAATGAGATGGAATGTTCTGCGGTCAAACTAAGAAGTGACCATGCTATATAATTTCAGTCTGGAGCCATGACAAGGTTCTGTCAAGAACTTGGTATCACCCAAGTTTTCTCTTCTCCCAGAACTCCGCAAAAAAATAGGATGGCTGAGAGAAAGAATAGGACTTCGATTGAGGCTGACAGAACCATGCATGCTTAGTGATTCCTCACTACCAGAATATTTTTGGGCTGAGGCAATCAATATTGCATGCCATGTTCAAAACAGGGTTTCTATCAACAAAGTCCACAGTAAAACTCCCTATGAACTGTCAAAAGGCAGAAAACAAACCATATATTTTTTTTATAATCGTTGGTTGTAAATGCAATATTTTAAATAATGAAAAAACTCAGTTAACTAAATTTCCTTAGAAATGTTTTGTGGGGACCCTTGTTGAAAATAGCTCCCATAGTATAACATATAGAGTATTCAACAAGAAAGCCCTTGTTATACAAGAATCAATGCATATTATTTTTGATGAGTCTATTCTGTTATACAAGTGCAGATCTAATGTTACTAACAATGTAGGTTATGGGCTTAATCTACAAGATTTGTCAATTCAAGACAAGCCAAGCTCAAGCAAAAATTCTTCTCAAATTGAAGTGCTTAGTGAAGAAATTCATCTAGCTGATGGAATTCAGGAAGCTGCTGAAGAAGAATATATGCTAGTGGCATTCTAGCAGGCTAGCCTGAGGCTGATAGATTGTCTACTATAACCAAAAATATGAGAGATCATCTCAACACTCTCATAATTGGAGATGTCAGTCAAGGAGTCACCACCAAAAGCAGAATACACAATGAAGCTCTCTTTCTGAGAATGATATAGTAGTCAATAACAAAGCCAGATTAGTAGCCAAGGGTTACAGATAAGAGGAGGGCATAAACTTTGAGAAAAATGTTGCTCCAGTTGCAAGGCTAGAGATAATAAGCATGTTCCTTGCCCATGATGCCTTCAAAAGATTCAAGGTCTATCACATGGATGTAAAATCAGCATTCCTAAATGGAATTCTAAAGGAGGAGGTATATTTGGAGCAACCCTCAAGTTTTGTGCATCCAACCCTAACCTCTCATGTTTACTTTCTTAGAAAAGTTTTGTGTGGGTAATACAAGCCCCTAGGGCTTGATATGAAACCCTATCCAACATTCTCATTAAGAACAAGTTCTTAAGGGGAAAGGTAGATAACATATTGTTCCTAAAGGAAACAAAGGGCAAGAGTATCTTAGTCCAAATTTATGTTGATGACATAATATTTGGGTTCACTTATGGCAACCTTTGCAATAGAATTGCCAACCTCATAATATTGTACCTTTGCTAAAGTACTTTTATGGATTCAGCATCAGCTACATGATTACAACCTCTAGGTAAGTAACACTCCCATATTTTGTGACTCATCCAGTGTTATTTATATTGCTAAGAACCATGTATCACATAGTAGGATTAAACACATATAAATAAGATATCATTTTATTAGAGAACATGTTGAGAATAAAGATATCTGTCTTGAATTTGTCCTCGTAGACAAACAAGTAACATATATATTTACTATGCCATTGGATGAGGTAAAGTTCATTTTTTTCAAGAATGAGTTAGAAATGCTTAACATAGAATAGTTTATCTTTATTTTATCATTCTAATTTTCATGTTTTATAATCAATGTCCCTGTAAATTATTCTATTAGTTACCAGAACATAGTTCTGATAACATTTACTTCTGTTAGGCGCAAGAACATTTGCTTAGTAGCATGTTAGGTAGATAACCATGGTTTACATCTATCATTAGTATTAGTAAATTGACTCATTATCATATGTTAGTCTGTCAATTTGATAGACAGGTAAGCCTAATTGTGTAGTGGAGATTAGCTGAGAAAGTATCAGCTATACTATGGAGACAAGTGAGTAAATACTCAATGGAATATCTCTCCATCTCAACAATACCATCGAGATGGGCTGTTGTATTAAATGTTTCAATCATTTTTAGTCGTTAGATCATTTTAATGATCATCGTAGCTATGCGGCATTTCGATTGCTTTTAAACCTCATTAATTATATATATATATATACAAGCAGTCGTGCACGGGGGACCCCGTGCGGGCAACATTTGTCGTGGGTGCAAGATTTGTCGAGGGGGAGCCATTTGTCATGAGGGAGATATTTGTCATGGGGGCGACATTCGTCGTGGGGGCGACATTTGTCGAGGGGGCGACATTCGTCGTGGCGGCGACATTCGTTGTGGGGGCGACATTCATCGTGAGGGCGACATTCGGCGTGAAGGCTACATTCAGCGGGACGACATTGATCGTGAGGGCAACCTTGGTCGTGGGGGCAACATTCGTTGTGGGAGCGACATTCGTCGTGGGGGCGACATTCATCGTGGGGGCAACATTCGTCGTGGGGGTGACATTGGTCGGGGGCGAAGATATTGGTCGGGGTAGAGACAGTGGTCGTGGGCGGTGACATTGGACATAGGCGGAGACATTGGTCGTGAGGGGCGACAATCGACGGGGGAGGCGACAATTGGCGATAGAGGTGACAATCGGTGCGGGCAACGACATTTTGCGGGGGGGGGGGGGGGGGGGGGGGGTGCGACAACATTTTGCGAGGGAGGCGACAATCGGTGGGGGTGGCGACATTTGGCGGTGGCGACAGCAATGCATAGACATTCTTCGGAGGTGGCATCAATCCACAAGGGTGGCGTCAATCGGCGGAGGGCGGCGACATTCTTCGGAGGTGGCGACAATCCACAGGGGTGGCGTCAATCGGCGGGGGCGGCGACAATCAGCAGGGGCAGCGACAATGGCGCAGACGACGACATTCTTCGTGGGGGGCGACATTCGTGATTTCTCACGCACAAAGTATATTTCAGTTTTTTCTCTTTTATTTTAAAAATTCAAACACTTTATAGGAAACGCTTTTTTGAATTTAAGATGTTTTTAGAAAAAAAATATTTCCTAGAGTTTTGGAAACGCGTTTCCAGTATCCGATATGCGTTCGAGCCGATGCGCATAGCATTTTTAAATATCAGTGCTTTGTAGGATGAAACTATGAGCATAATAACTCCAAACTCGTAAATGTGGTCAATCACTTTCATGTAAGGTTAAACACTTGGCTTATGGGAACTGAACATTAAACATGAGTATTAAAGAGCTTTAGAGAATTCGCATCTTTAAGAAGTTCACATTAAACACAATCATAAAAGCCTTGTTCATTCAATCTTTGTAGGATTTTTAACTCTTCTGTTTAACAGTCTAATACTCAACCATGCAAAAGAACTATTACAGAACTATAAAAGAAAACAATCTATACCAGACCAATAATTGCTGATAAGCACAAATTATTGTTGAGCATTGCAAAAAGTATAGGAAGGCATGAAAAATCATAATCATTTATCATCATTTTATAAGCATGCGGACTTCAAATCAAATTATTTTATAATACACTGAAAATATAGAATATAATTGACCAAGAGTCACTTATAATCAGAGAGACAGTATCACATAACTCGCACAAAGATTAAATATATAAATAGTAAAAAATAACAAATTTAGTATCGGCAAGAGGCAAAAGCGTTGACGCAGCTGCACAAAACCATGTTAGCAGCTAAGCTACAAACCTGAGGCTGCCGTTTTGATCCATTTCTTAAATAGTTTTGATCCATGCTAGAAAAAAATGAACAAAATTGGGGATCCAATCTATAACCCCAAATTATTCAAGCTGATCGGGACAGATTAATCATTCATGCTAATAGGGACATCCTAATGGTCTGGTTATTAGGAGTTTTTATACATGCAAAATCACGAAACTTAATAAATTTTATAGCACGATTAGGAGTTTTTATATTCAAGCTGATAGGGGCATAAAAATTGAAAAATTGAAAGAGAACCTCAACTCTGTAGTACACATGCAACCTCAACTCTAGAGTATTCAGGCTGATAGGGACATCCTAATGATTTGGTGAAAGAGAGACTCAAATTTTGAAACTAATGGGTAAAAGATTGAGAAATCTGGAGTAAACATGTTTAAAGATTGGGAAATCTGATCGATGAATAGGAAAAACTAAATTAATAATAACTCCTCTACCCAAATTGAACACGAATAGATTTCTCTTTATTTATCCAAGCACGGGTGCTGTACATTTTAAAAATACGTTTACTAGACATTTTATTTGCGACTCTCATCCACATTTTAATTGGACAGTCAGGGCAAGTCAAATTAGATTTGGACCAAGTACCTGCCAGGTTAATTAAAAGGCTTTGGCAAACTTCAAGGCTTTTTTTCATGGCATAGAGAAAACCTCCTAAAAAACACATCAACATTAGCAAGTGAAACCCTAATAAAATAGGCCGGTAATTAACATTTGCGTGTAGAGGAAAGGTGTCTATAATTTTGAAAATTAGAAATGTAGGTCGAAGAAGGCGGAAGAGCTGACAGGATCTACAGCCATAGAGGAGGCGGAAAAAATGTAGGTAGAAGAAGGGGGAGGTGTTATCGGTGGAGATGCGTCGATTGTGCAGGAGGGCGGAGAGGGTGAAGAGAGGTTTTGTGACGGGATCTAGAGCACAGGAGCGGGATGGAGAGAGCAACAGGGCTGCAATGGAGAATAGGATGAAAAAAATGAGAAGATTATTTTAAATAATTCAAACACCAAAGACTGCATACCAGCATACATATATAGTTTACAGTAAGTCAAGTCATGTTCTTTTCATCGCATATATGAAAGTTGGATATAGAAATACATGAGTAAATTATACCTTAGAAGAAACTTGGATAAACCAAATTTGATGAACACATTGAACTGGCTTTCTTTGTTAAGCATCAATCTTGCAATAAATAATACACACTCAAAAATATATATATATAAATCCCAAATCAATACCAGATTGCAGGGCAATATGGTACAGGAAAATGTAAGAAAAAATGGATCCGACAAACGACCGGATTGCAGGGCAATGTTGGTGGAGACACTGCCTTTCTCCATACCTCTCTGCAGCAGATCAGAAGAATCAGAAATAAAAAACCTAGAATATGTTAAAGAAAGGTAAACATGGATTTACAACCTAAAGCTGGGATAAAGGGGGGTTTATTGTGGTAAGAGGAGAGCGAAGAATCAAACAGATTTAAGACAATATATAGATTCCATGTCAATAAACTTCTTTTCCTTATTTCAAGAAGATGAAAAACATATTGTAGTTAATAAGCAGGGAGATCAAGAAGATGAAAAATGCAATTAATATAATAAAAGAAAGATCACTGAAAAAGAAATAGCATTATCATTAAAAATCTTGACCTAAAACTGTGAAAGAAGCAACAAAGTAAAATGGCAAGCAGTCAATTAACTTATCAGATTAGAAGCTCTTGAGTTCAGGTGACCAGGAACCTGCCAGGTTGATTAAAAGGCTTTGGCAAACTTCAATGCTTTTTTTCATGGCATAGAGAAAACCTCCTAAAAAAACACAATAACATTAGCAAGTGAAACCCTAATAAAATAGGCCGGTAATTGACATTTACGTCTAGAGGAAAGGTGTGCATAATTTTGAAAATTAGAAATGTAGGTAGAAGAAGCCGGAAGCGCTGACAGGATCTACAGCCATGGAGGAGGCGGAAGAAATGTAGGTAGAAGAAAGAGGGAGGTGTTACCGGTGAAGATGCGTCGATTGTACCAGAGGGCAAAGAGGGCGAAGACATGTTTTATGACGGGATCCAGAGCACAGGAGCGGGATGGAGAGCAACAGGGCTGCGATGGAGAATAGGATGAAAAACCTAGAGCAGGGGAGCAGGAGAGGTAGTTGTTTCGCCGCGTTGCCCGTCGTCGTTGTCCAAGGAGGAGAAAGGAAGAAGGAATGGAGATCGGCGGTAGATTCACTGCGACCACTCTTGCGATGAGCGGGAAGAAGATGGTAGGGCACAGGAGAGGGGAGAGGAAGAGTGTGCGGCTATCGCGATTTTGAGAGGCAGAACAGTGCACAGAATGACGAATTAAAACCTAAATTAGGTGTTCAGCCGGCTTAAAGACCATAATGCCCTAAAATTAAGCCAAAATATATTTTTAAGAAGGGTGTTTTGGGATTTAAAAGTTACACCATGAGGTGTTTAGGGGTTTCCTTATAGTATAAAAAGATTAAAAGTTACACCATGAGTTTTTTAGGGGTTTCCTTATAGTATAAAAAGATATATATATATATATATATATATATATATATAGCCAAGGTTTACTTGATAACATAAAACGTAAACCCTAGAATGCCGTCAAATTCGTTCTGCCATTCTCATCGCTATCATCAATTAAGAAATAAAATCCCATGGCGCTAAAAGCGGAGAAAGTCCTTCACAAGGATATAAGGTAATTTGACAAGGATTTCAGCATGCTTTTAAAGAAATTAAAGAAGTCATCGGGATATTAGAAGCCATTGGCTTAGAATTTGTTCTATCAAAACCAACTCCAATCCTGAAAGATGAAGTGTTAAAACTCTTCTCCCATGTTAAAGTTTCTTCATCCAAAAAGTCAATTTAAAACAAGATAGGGGATGCTAAGATTAAGATTACCCCCAATAGGATTGCCCAAGACTTAAACCTTCCTTCTATTGACATAGAAAAGGACCAGGAAATTTAACTACAAGATATAGTAGATGCATTGGACTTGTGTGAGTTTAGTGTAGAGAGATATGGATCTCTAAAAAGAAAGTTCTTCAACCAGAGAGGCAAGCTTCTAGCTGATATCATTGGGAAAGCAATCCTGTACAAGATGGGTTCCCATAATAGTATCTCCAAGTCTATGTTTGAGCTGATCACAAGAGTTATACTTCAGAAAAGGGCAAATTGCGCTCTTGTAATATTCCAGAAGCTGATTTACTGCCTTCAAGTTCCAAACTTAGGCAGAATTATTTCTCTTTGTCAGATAAATGCTTACCTTGGGCATTATAACAAGAAGCTAGGTGTAAAGATTCACTACATGAAGAGAATGGAAATTAAAACTCTTGAGAGGTTCACCAGAGTTCTGCCTAAAAGTCAAGTTGTCAAGCAGAAGAAGCAGAAGAGCAGTGCAAAGGCAAAGAAATTTATTTTGGAAGAGTCTGATTCTGAATCTGAGCCAGGAGGCAAAGTTACTTATGACAAAGAGGACAGTGAAGACGTTCATGAACCATATCTATCACCATCAAGACAAGATGCTTGTGATCAAGAGTCTTCAAGAGAATATGATGTACATCTTCAAGACTTTAGCACTCAAGTGGACTTAGACCTAGATGTTGCAAGTGCTCCTCAAATCATGGATGTAGCTGCTCAAGGAGAGCCAATGGCTCAAGTGCCTAGCCATGCACAATCTCGGGGGGAGATAGAAGTGCATATGGATGAGGATATAGATAAGAATGCTTCTGCCAAGGGAGAGAAAGATGATCAAGAGAAGGATGTTACCCCAACTGAGGGGGAGAATGAGGAAATTGCTGAGGAAATTCCAGATAACACTCCAGACAAGTTTCTTAAGAATGATGATCAAGTTGACGTGGAGCCTCTACCTGAGATACAAAGATCCCCAGAGGCTGAGACAACCCCTCACACTGATTTTTCTAGTCAAGAGGACCTAGGGATGAGTTTGAATCCTTCTACCACATATGTACCATCTCATGTACCCCACCCTCAGCCATCCACTAGTACTACTGAAAGTTCAATCCATATATCACTGAAAGCATTGTTAGATGAATATTCATCTTCATCTAAAATCTACATTGATGAATCAGTTAAGGAAATGAAAGTTGAAATATTGCATGAAGTTCAGAAGGTTAAAGCTGAGATAATGAATAATCTGGATTTCTTAAAAGATAACACAACTAGCATCAATAGAGAGATCACCAAGTGGTTTGACCTGGTTGCCATCTCTATCGAACAAAATGTCAAAATTCTCAAATCTATGGAGTATAGCCTAAGTATGACAACACAAGATATAACCAATGTAAATATTTATGTAAGCCAGACTGATGAGGTTATCAATGAAGGTGTGGAGCACATTGAGTACTATGTGTATCAAACTCAACTTTAGGCTATGTAGCTAGTTGAAGAATAAAGAGATGTTCTTCTGCAAAATAATGAGAACATCTTTCAAACTTTGTATAGCAGTTTTGAGACAAACACCTCTCATATATGAAATAAAATTATTGAAGAAGCCGAAAAGGTGGAGAAAATCGATGTTAGACAAGCCCTAAGGGTTATTCAAGGAACAAGGATTGCTCTCAATTTAGCCCTCCTGGACAAGAACAAGCCTATAGATTTTGATTTCCACGGTCAGCCAAGAGTAGCTCAGGATGAGCAGCTTACTAAAAGGAGGAAGAGAGAAGGACTGATGCTTCATGGCGAATTCATGGCCTAGAGAATAACTGAAAAAGCTAATGATCTAGACTTTGCGTATTGGAGTGATGATTCAAGAAATATCATAATCAATGCCTGGATCAACTATGGATAGATTTTAAAGAACATTGACAGTGTGTATCCTTCAAAAGAATGGATAAAGCATCTTGAGAGAGAGTCTCTAAGGGAAAGGGTTTTCAAAGAGAATTTGATAACGAAGATTAATCCAGGGAGGATAACTTCCAAATACATTCCCAAACCTTTCCTTTACTTCAAGATGGAGGTGTACAAAGACAGAATTGCTGAGATAAGAGCAACTATTTAGGATGAAGGATCAAGTTCAGATGCAGCAATCCAGCCAGTTGACAAACATCAATTGCCTTAACATTTCTGTTAAAATTTTTTTGTGATAAATTGTAATGGACTTATATTCCTCAAATTAAGCTCTGGCAGATATATATATATATATATATGTGATTGTTTATGGTGCTTTTCTTGCTCATTATGTTTTAATGTTAGTTATTTGCTTTAGCATGCTCTTAGTGTAATTTCATAATGAATTTTGTGCTGAGAAGATTTATCTGCTATTGCATGATTTTACTGTCATATTGTGATTTTATGGTTAATGCACCTTAGCATTGATGTTTGTTCTACCTTCTTCAAATATGCGGAGATTGTTGGGAATATTACCCTAAATATTCCTAGATTTGAAGAAGCATCACCTACAATGCTAAGAGCATGTTGTATTTGATGGCATATCTACTTCATTTTCATGCGTGAAACTTTTTTTGTTAACTCTGAAATAGGTTTAGAGCAAAGAAGGACTATACCGCTGAGTAGGTATAGAAGTGTCCACTATATCGTTGATATACCGTTGAGAATGAAGTCTCTACTCAACGATATCATGGAGAAGAAGCTGAATGAAGCAGTTCTTAGCGCCAAGGTCAATACAACTAAGAAAGAAGATTATATTCAACGTTATTGTAAAGATAGGATAAATATTACCATTGAGCTCCTACAGCGTGGCAGGATTCAAAATTGGCGCTGACACAAAAAGTAAGGATATACTATTCTATTCATGTTCATGTCGATGACAAGATGCATTCCAGGATCGTTGTAGAAGTCAAAGGTATAAAAAGAGATATGTTAGGGCAATGGAATAGTATCCAAGTATCTGACCAAGCGTCGTCACCATAAAAATTGCAAAACCTAAAGAGGTGCAAGCTAGTTCTTGTTGATTACTTTCAGAAGAACAAAGGAGAGTCAATAATCTGACTTAGAGTTGGATCTTATTAAAGTTGCTGGAGAAGAAGATCAAAGTTGAGGATGCCCTAACCTATTCTGCCTAAAGATCAATCTACTCAGGGCTAGCTCCAAATACTTGCCATCAACAAGAATAATATAAGAACTAAAGCATCATGTCTTATTATTTTAGGTCTTCTATTGTAAAATATTTCAATTATCTTTTCTATAAGACTTACTTGTAGATCTGAGTTGTAGGGCTTTTGTGTCTTAATTGTAGGGTTGTACTCCCATTCTGAGTTATAGGACTTGGAGATAAGTCTGAGGTAGGACTTAGAGATAAGTCTAAAGGTAGGAAACAAGGAGTGTTACTAAGTTGTTGGAATTGGAGTACTCTAAGTTGTAGGGCTTGTGTGCCTGAGGTAGGATCATGGAGAAGATCTGAGAAATCCTGAGGGTTTTGAGTTGTAAGCTCATGGAGATGAGCTATTGGAGGAGTTTGTATAGTCTAGCTCATTGCTTGATATGTGTAAAGGAAAAGTGGATGTACCCAAACCTTGGGGAACCATTATAAATATTTCTGTGTTGATCTATATGTGCATGGTGTGTTTTATATTTCTTATAATCTACTAAATCTTAATAAGTAGCAAAGAAATTTCAAAGCCACCTACTCACCCCCTCTAGGTGACTTAGACTACCCCAACAACAAACTATCACATTCTCAGTTTGCAAAGTGAGCTTTGAGAATCTCTCTTCAAATGATTTAGTTAGAGGTTTCGAGAGTCTCCTTGAGAAAAGACTCAAATTATATTGGTTGAAGATCTCCTTATTAAAAGATCTGGTGTTTGGTTCTAAGAGTCTCCTAATCAAAAGACTCTGGCATTGTGATAATGAATTCCTACCAAGGGGGTAGAAGAGTGCATGTACCCAGATTTTGGAGAACCACTATAATTTTTATGTCTTCTATGATTTTGCATTTATCAGTGTTTATCTTATTGTTGTGCTTTAATTTTATTTATCTGCACTTAATTCTGATTGATAGCTGATGTACATGTAAATTCTATGAATTAATCTTAGTATTTGAAAAAAAAATTTAATCTCTAGTCACTCCCCCCTCTAGAGAAAACTCTGAGGTATTTAGTAATTGGTCTCCTATTTTAATTGGTATCAGAGGGAGGTTGATCATTAAAAGGTTAATCTAGAGAAGATTAATCAATAAAAGGTTAACACCTTGATCAAAAGATCATAACAGTTGCATTAGTATGTTTTCTTTTATATTTTTCAAAAATGACTTCAAATTACATTTAAAGGATTTGCATTTATTAGTCCACTAGTTTGCAATCATGAAATTTTTACACTCTAAAAAACCAGAATTAGATTATATATGAACTCTATTGATGAAGGTATATTTGAATCAATTTTGACAAGACCATTAATACCATATAGGAAGGTTGCAGAGGGAAATATTAATGCAAAATCTATACCAAGAAGTGAATGGTCAGATGTGGAAAAGTGAATAAAAGATTGGGATATAAGAACTATGAATGTACGAGTCTCAACTATGTCTGATAATGTGTTTGAAAAGGTTGTAGATTGTGAATTAACAAAAGAAATATGAGAATCACTTTCAAGAATTGTTGATGGAGTTCAGATGAGAGAAAAGATAGAAGATCACTCTTAATCACTCAATATGAAAATATCCAAAAGAAAGCATATAAGTCAGTAGCCGAAATGCATGATAGGTTTAGTATGATCATAAATGAGCTGAAAGGTTTAGACAAAGATATATCTTTTATTAAGATAAATGATAAATTACTCATATGTTTCCCAAGTACATGTGATTCACGGATATGGGCTATTAGAGAAGCAAGGTATCATAGAGAAATTATAATAGATGCATTACTAGGAAAACTTAAGTCATATGAACTGCTTCTAAGAAGTAGAGCTGAGACAAAAGCTAAAGAAATTATCATTACACCAAAAGAAAAATATGTTGCTTTCAAGGTTACTGAAGATGAACCTTTTATATTAGAACAAGAGATGTTCAACCTTCTGGAAAGGAGATTTAGAAGATAGATAAAGTGAGAAAGCACTAGAAAAAGAGATAGAAATTTAAGCAAACCTAAGTTTGATAAGACTCCTAATGAGGAGATAATTTGCTTTACATGTAGAAAACCTAGACATATATCAACAGAATGTCCAGATCAACAGAAGGATAAACAAAACAAAAAGGATCAGAAGAAATTTCAAAAGAGAAAAGGCAAAAAAAGGGGAAAGGTTTTATAGCAGAAACCTGGAGTGATACCAGTTCTGAGTCCAATTCATCATCAGGATGTGAAAGAGAAGCTGATGCTGAAGAAACATGCTTGATGGCTCTGGAATCAAATTCAGACACTGAAGAAAATCAGTCAAATTATTTTGATGATATTGATTTTTTTTTTTGGATAATTTAATCTATGTTTTAAAGAGTTTTATAAAGAACAGATTAATACAGAAATAGAAATTAAGAATTTAAGAAGTCAAATTGAGCTAGTTTAAAATTATACATATGATAAAGAGCAAACTGAATAAGATAGACTATTAGAAGATGAAGTAAAACAATTGAAAAATCAAGTTGTTGTCCTAACACAAGAAAACATTTCATTAAAGGGCGAGCTAACAAAGGAAAAATCCTTTGAAGATTCCTTAAATAGAAGGAGTCAATAGCTGAAAAATATTACTGAAAACCTTAAGAAAAGGTATGATCAATTAGGTTTAGGAGCCAGTCCACAAGGGATTGTGATAATTAATAATGTACCTGTTTGGAAAAACCAAGTATCATTCACCAAAGCAAATGAAACTCAACCTAATATTAACTCAGGAAGAGTAATACAAAGTGATAATAAAGATAATTTCAATGGAAAAAAGTATTATAAATAAATAGCCAGTGATAAACAATAAGAAAATATCAGCAAACATAGATAATCAGGAACATGCGTCGACTTCATATCGACGCAACACCTGTAAAACTTCGACTACAAATCGACGTATTCATAATATTACGTCGAATTCTACTCGATGTATATCCCTGAATAATTGTTTTTCTTATTCATATAAAAGTAATGTTTGCACAAAGTGTTTTATTAAAGGACATGAAATTGGAAGTTGTTGATTTAATAAACCAACACTCTTTTATCGTAAGGGGTATTATGAAAGACCATCATATAATTTCATTACACCTTATAATGGAAAAAGAAATAATGAGTCGAAGGTAACTTGGATCCCAATTGATGTTTGATTTGTTAGCACGCAAAAGACTGTCCTTATACAAACCAGCTATGATATTTGGTGTAACACCCCAAAATGGAAACAAAACTTTTGTTAGCTATCGCTGGGCGAAAGTGGGTGTCGCAAAAGACTGTCCTTTACTTTGCATAATTTTGTAGAATTTACATGGCATGTGGATCGCACTCCACCATATCCATGATTGCTATCCTTGAGAAGGATAAGTTGAATGGAACAAATTTCCTGGACTGGTACAAAACCTGAGAATTGTTCATGTTAGGAATACTGCCCTCAATGTTCCCTAAATTGGATTTGAAGAGGCATCATCATCAACACTAAGAGCATAGTTGTATTTGATGTTGTTCAAGCTCATCATGTACAGTATGTTCCTTTGAATAAGTTTAGACATGTTGTATAAGTGGTTGTGATAGGTGGTCAAAAGATAGAAAGGTGGAGAGATAGAAATCTCTAAGTCCATAGGCATTGAGTGAAGCCAGTTCACCCAATGCCAGACTCCCAAAAGCGCAGAGTAAAGGGTGGATAGTCAAATTCCAGCAGTTTGCAAGACAAAAATGCAATTAAGTCCACAGATGTTGAGTGAAGGCAGTTCACTCAATGTCATATTATAAGAGGCATTGATTATAGCTAAGTCTGTCAAAGCTTTAACATTGGGAAGCAGAAAAATCGACTAAGTACAGAATTTTTGAGTGACGACGGCTCACTCAATGCCTGAAGAGAAGCATTAAGACAAGTTCAAGCATTTGAATATTTTGTCAAGAATTCTGGATAAGTACAGAATCATTGAAAGAGGACAACTCACTCAACGCCAAAGCAGAAGGCGTCAAAAGAGTAATGGCCAGTCAAAGCCTAAAGAGAGATAGACAAAAATTTGTCTAAGTACAGATGCATTGAGTGAGGACAGCTCACTCAACACAAGCTCATCAAGAAGATTGGCTAAGTACAGAAGCGTTGAGTGAAGGCAGTCCACTCAACCCCTCATCAACAAGAAGCCAGACAAAGACAGAAGCATTTAGTGATGAAGACTCACTCAACGCATCCATAAAGAAATATGTGGCTAATTCCAGAAGCATTGAGTGAAACAAGGTCACTCAATGCCTCAGCATGAAGGCAGGAAGTTAGTGAAGCGGCTAAGTCCAGAAGTATTGAGTATTGAAGACTTACTCAACGCGCTCAATGCTTGGCAGTGCAAAAGAAATTGGCTAAGTCCAGATTCGTTGAGTAAAACCAGTTCACTCAATGCACTCAACACCTAGCAGTGCAAAAGAAGTTGAACAAGTCCAAAAGCGTTGAGTGAAGGCCATTCACTCAACGCACTCAACGCCTAAAAGTGACGTTAATCTGGCTAAGGGTTTTTGCGCTGAGTGAAGGTCATTCACTCAACGCACTCAATGCCTGGGATGAAATTGAGAATTTGGCTAAGTCCACAGATGCCGATGTCAGCATGAGTCAGCAAAGTTTCAAAATTTTGCTAGAAAGCTACAGTACACGACAAATGGTGTCGGAAACCTACTTTATGACTTTTTATATAAAAGTATAGTTTTAGCCAACAACTACAGGTGGGTCCATGGGTCAAATAGTTGTTTGGCGGCGAAAGATAAAAGGGATAAGTTCAGTGGATGTAAAAAAACTTTTAGGGTTTTCTTATTTCGCAAAGAGGCGGAACTTCTATGTCTTCTCCCTCGCCAATGTTGCTGAGCTTAAAGCTGAAGTTTCAAACCTGTTGAACTAAAAGTTCTTACAGTTAGCTGCAGCAGTTTTCATCAGCTACAACAAGTTGAAGAAGTAGAGCATCTGCTCTCTGCAGTCACGGTTAGCTGATTGAAGAATACATGAATAGTCAACTCTTCTGTATTCATCAGCAAGATCAGAAACTTATTACTGAGTTACTTCCAGCACAAGCCGTCGTTTATTGAAGATCATTTTTCTTGTTGCTGAGAAGAAGGTAAGGCTGAGGTAAACTCAGCTCGGGAAGAATAATACACAGAGAAATTTCTCTGGTGTTATATTAATATCAACCAAGATCTATTCTCTTTATAGGATCCTTTGGATCTGAGTTGTTGTTGGAACCCTAGTAAAATTTGGGCTAGGTTCACTAAGTTGGGATCATATGACCCACAATGTATAGCCAGGGTCATAGTTGTGTCCTAGAGTCTAGGCCAAGTCCTTAGAGTCAACATCACATGGACCAGCTATCAACAAGACTGCCAGAGACTCAAGACTTAGATGATTTCAAGACTCTGTAAAGTGAGTTCGACATTCGTCGAACTCAGGTCGACGATTTTCGTGCTCAGCTCGATGATCTCAGAGAAAATTCTGTGAGCTGAGCTCGATGAACTCTATTCTTTGGTCGACGAAAACTTGTGCGCTACAACAACACTTCAAGTTCAGGAAAGATCAAGATATCCCAAGTCCTTAGAATCAGACTTTGGTCGACGAACTTAGTTCTCAGCTCGACGAACCTGATTCTTTGGTCGACGAACTTTATTCTTTGTGAAAGTGTAAGTTAGATCTGATATACTCTAGAGGGGGGGGGGGGTGAATAGAGTATGGTGCTTGCTAAAACCTTTTACAACAGTTGTTGTATTCTTATGTGAACAGGGAAGCAATTAATATAAAGTAAATCTAACCACAGAATAATCACAAAGCAATCACAATCTACAAAGCAATCTAATCACAGAGCAATCTAGTCACAAACCACAGCCAGAAACAAAAAAAAAACAAACAACCAGAAGACACAAGGAGCTAAAGTGGTTCCCCAATCAACCTGGGTACATCCACTCTTCTACCACCCTAGGTAGGAATCCACTGCAGGATGAGTTGATCAGGTGTCCTGGGCGCTAATGAGCTTTTGATAAGGTGCTCAAAAACCAAACCAGATTTTTTGATCAGGTGTCTTGCCACCAGTGAGTGTTGATAAGGTCTCAGAAACCAAACACAAACTTTTGAAGGGAGTTTGAAAAACCCTTTACAGCAGAGTGAGAGAGAGAGAGGGAAAGAGATGATCTTCTCTGTCAACAGTCAGAGAGAAGATAGTGGATGTTGTCAAAGCTCCCCCTGAGATCTTGAGTTGTTCGGGAAGTGAAGCTTTGCAGTAGAGTGATAAGCCTTCAGATGATTTGATCTCCAGCAAATGATGATTTCAGCAACAACTGAAATATGAGGTGTCTGGAGTCTTGAATGATGATGGCCTTTGAACACTTGAATCAAGAGAGATCTGAAAGTTTCAGTTGATTGATCTCCTTTTGTGATAAGTGTTCTTGTATGAATCTTTGAGATTGAGAATGTCTGCAACTCTTTTTCTTTCTCTTGTGTAATTGTGTTGTAAGAGTTGTTGCAGAAGTTGTAATAATCTTTATTGCAGAGAATATGTGTCTAACTTCTTGTTCTTCTTGAGCAGGAATGAAAAATCTAATCTTTTATTCCTTTTATCTGAATAGAAATGATCCACTGTCCACGATAGCCGTTAGCCTGTCATAAATGACTTCCTTAATTGCAATTGTCTTCTGGAGAAAAGTCCAATAAAACATTCCTTGAAAATTCCTTGAAACTTGCTCCAGTTTAAATGAAAACGGCTACAAGATCTTTGAATTAAACTCTGAGAATAATTCCTTAACTGTCTGAATTTGAATCTTGAAAATCGTTGAACTTTTTCAGAAAAACGTCGAACTAAGCTCCACTACCGTTGAACTGAGCTCAGAGCCTGGACTTAGATAGAAGTAGAGATCGTCGATCTGAGCTCAACTATCGTCGAACTAAGCTCAGAGATAGAAAATTAAACTGGAGTCAAGATCATCGATCTGAGCTCGAAGATCGTCGAATGGAGTTCGACGACTTGTTGAAGTTGAGCTCAGAGATCGTCGAATGGAGTTCGACGACTTGTTGAAGTTGAGCTCAGAGATCATCGAATGGAGTTCGACGATTCGTCGTACTGAGCTCGACGAAATGACTTGTTCTCCAAAACAGAAAAACCTGGTCTTGAGGGCAGCTTTCTAACCGAACTACTAACCCTTACACTCAATTCTACTTGACCTTTAGATCTATACAATGAGGTCAAAATAGGTTTCCTAAGAGACATAGTGATCCTGACCCAAATCAGTAATAGGGTGTTCCAACAATCTCCCCCTATTTTGGTTAGGATTACTATTTACAGACATTTGAGGAAATAAAAACATATAAAGCAGAAATGCAACAAACAAAACATAGCAGAAGCACAGACATAATCTTAGATAGTTTACAAAACAGAATATATTGTCATCTTACAGAATTATTCCTTTTCCTTGCTCTTTATAAGTACTATTTCTCTGATTGGATTAAGAGCTTACTTTTTAGATCTTCTGTCATCAGCTGCACCTAAAGAGGTTTGTTGCTTAGGCCTGGGCACTACAGCTTCATGGTGCAGCTTCATGTAGCTTTCTGAATCAAAAAACTTGCTGGATGAATATCTTTCAAGTTCCTTTTTCCTTTGATCAGATAATGTAGTAATACTGGAAGTGTCTTTGCCTTGTTCTCTGGCTTTCTTGATCTAGTCCAGAGCAGCTAATTCTTTCATTCTAGCTGTCCATGAAGTAGGGTTGTTCTCTGGATACTCAAAAGGAACTGGAGGCTCATATCTATTTGAGGGATTGTCTAGAGGAGCTCTGGAGGAGACTAACTCTTTAAACTTGTAGGGAAAGGGACCTGAAGTAGTATCAGTGGAAGCTTGTCCTTCCCTTGAATAAGGGTGTTGCCTGGAATGTCCTTTGGAATACACTGGAAATTCTCATTGGTTTCCTCTGTAGTTTCCTCTCCTTGACTGATAGCCTTTGGATTGGCTTCCCTTGTATTGGGATCTACCTTGAGGTTGATAAGAGGTTTGGCTTCTGGCAGAGGGTTGAACAGCTGAACTACCACCTGCACCTGCATCAGGTGAAGGAGGAGGAGGAGGATGGAACTGAGAGGAACCTTTGTCATACTTTCTCTTTTTCTTCATGGCCTTCAATTGATTTTTGGAATATTGCATCCAATGTTCTGTGATAGGACAGTTATGCAGTATGTAATAAGGAATATCATTTGTGTCTTTGACTTTTGCTGGAGGAACCCTTTTCATAGCCTTGTTTCTGGCCTTTCTTTTCCTTGCAATAGTAGCAGAAGAATCATCTGAATCAGTCCTGAACTGATCACTTTCTGAGCTTTGATCATCATATAGTGCATCAATCCTTTTCAGATAGTCTTTCTGTTGTTGTGATTGAGCAGGAGAAACAGTAGTGACAGCAATAGCAGGAAGAGGAGTAGAAGAAAAACTGGCAGAAGAAGTTGTGGCAGCAGCAGTAGATACAGTAGTAGCTGGGGCAGCAGATTCAAATATAACAGTTTCAGCAGTTTCAGATACAATACTTTCAGATACAACAGTTTCAGTAACAAAAATAACATCAGTAGGAACAGCAGGCTCAAAGTCAAATGCCCCTATCATATGTATATCATCAGAATTAACAGCAATATCAACAATATCAGTACTTTCAATAGAAACTGAAGGAGCAGCAGCAGAAAGGGACTTTACAAAAGAATGTATTATACTGGTGTCACAGCTTGAAATAGGCACAATGGCCTTAGAGAGATCTTCAGATGGATGGACTGTAGTGTGCTCTGGAAGATAGCTGAAATAAATAGAATCAAAATCTGATAATTGTGACCTGAGGTCCATTGAGAAAACTGCAACTTGAGATGTTGAGGCTTGAGCTTGAACTAAAATAACAGCAGCAGCAGGCAATCTGTCCACTTCATGAGGCATCTCCCCCAGCCTAGATTCAGTCAGGACTGGATCAAGGCACCCAGATAAAGGGATTGCCTAAGGAGGAATGATAGAGGAGAGCCTGGCAGACAGGTCTGCAACTGACTTGAGAAGTGGAGCCAAGGAAGTCTCCAACAAGAGTGATAGCCTGGGAGCTATCAGCTCATAGAGTCTGTCTGCTAAAGCTGGAAGATCTACATGCTCAAGATGGACTTGAGCAGAGGTAGGGACTGAAGGTGGAGCAGCTGGAGATGTGGGTGGAGAGTTGGTGGATGGTCTAAATGAAGGTTGAGATATGGGGATTGTGGAAATTGAAGATAATGGGGTTGAAATAGAGGGTGTGAAGGAGGGTTGTACAATGATATCTTGAAGCAATTGTTGATATGATGTGGATGAAGAGGGTAGATCAGGAGGGGATGAAGGGGAATCATACATAAATGAATCATCTATCAGATTGAAAGATGGAATGTGGGATGATGAATCAATTTCTTGTTGTGGGTAGTGATGTAAAGGATGGAAGAGTTCTTCAGTTAGTGGAAGAGTTGGAGAATGGATAGAAGTTGGAGATGGGGTTGAAATTATGATGGTGGAGGAAATTGTAATGGTGGATGTGACTGGTGGAGATGAAATAAGAGGTGGAGGAGGAGGAGAAGAAGTAGGCAATTCTTCTGCAGGGGCAGAGACTTGAGGGGAAGAGACAGCGGCAGTCCTTATGCCTGAAGTTGCACTTGCAGAGAGCCTGCTGGGCTTCACTATTTGCCTGTCCCACTTTCCAAACAAGGCACAGGAGAGCCTCTTGGAGGCATTGATGTGCATCCCATTTGAAACTAGCAGTGCAGGGCATCTGTTCTGAAGAAACAGCCCTAATATCCTTCCAAAGTTAACAAAATTCTTGTTGATCTTTTTCTTAATCAATTCAAAGAAAACTTCTCCCCAGTTCAATTGTTTCTTATCTACAAGAGCACCCATCAAACATAGCTGATACCTGGAGATGGTATCATGGGCTGAGTGTTTGGCCAATAACACATTTCCTACAACATCAGCCAAAAATCTGTACTCTACAGATAAATTCTTCTTCAGCAGTTTACTAGGGTTTGCATCTGAATGTCCCATTCTCTCAAGCATAGTAGAAAATTCTTCTCCAGACATCTCAGCAGAATCCTCTCCAGAATGTAATTGAAAAACCTCTGTCAAGATAGTAGGGGTTAGAGGTACCTGGGTTCCAGATATTGTTCCAATCACTGTATTCTGATCCTGGTTGTAGGCAGTATACACCCACTCTTTTATTTCATCAGCAGCTAATTTGATCCTGGTGGACATGATAGTGACGAGCTGTTGTTCCTTGAAAAGTTCTAGAATATCTTTGAAAATCTGATCGATGTTATTGAAGGAATCCATATCAATATCAAATCCTGCATCAAATTTCATTCCGGCCAGGACTGCAACTGAGACGGCCAATGATTCCTGCAAAAATCAACAAACAAACGACCAAGTGTAAAGAAATTTGGAGGGAAGGAGAAAATTTGCAGAGAGAATGAAGGCGTAAAGAGAGAATGACGGTCGAAAAATGAATTTTATATTAGGGTTCGACGCAGAAAAGGAAAGATCGTTGAACTCAGTTTGACGATCTGGGCTTCTAAAGGAAACTGAAAGGTCATCAACATTGTCGATCTCCGTTCGACGATATTGGAGAGCGTCGAGCTCCGTTCGACGATATTTTCAGAAAACAAAATCGTCGAGCGTCGTTCGACGATCGCTGACCTGGAGAGATAGTTTAGACTATCTGAGAAGCCCTGAACTCTGGTCGACGATTTCGGAAAGCGTCGATCTCCGTTCGACGATCTGGGGGAAAATCGTCGAGCGCAGTTCAGAGACCAGAAACACTTTATACACTAGAAAAATTAAAATGTTTGCCTAGTCTTGGTCATTTTTTAGAGTTTTAAAATCTTGGATATTATTTTAGACTTCCTCCATCTAACATTCATAACTGATTTAGTAAGAAGGTATGTTTCTTTTCATTCAAGGATTTGGTGAAAATATCTCCCTTTTGCAAATCAGTTGGGATATATTGAAGTTCAATTTTATTTTTCTCAACATTATCCCTTAGAAAGTGATGTCTAATTTCTATGTGTTTTGTCCTACTATGGAGGACTGGATTTTGAGCTATAGAAATAGCACTGGTATTATCACAAAATATTTTTGACTTCTCTAAGTTGTAGCCATAGTCTAGGAGTTGGTTTTGAATCCACAAGATTTTGAACAACAACTACCTGCAGCCATATATTCAGCTTCAGCAGTTGAAGTTGACACAGATGTTTGTTTCTTGCAAAACCAGGAGACAAGTCTGTCACCAAGAAACTGACAAGTTCCACTGGTGCTTTTCCTGTCTGTTGAAGTTGGTGACCGGGCGGCCTGGCGGTTTGTATTGGCGGGTTGGAGACCGCGCGGTCTGGCGGTCTGTCTCAGCCGGCTTGGAGACTGGCGGGGTCGGTCTGGCGGTCTACTCTGGCGGTCTTCGCTTTCTCTCTGGTGGTAGCCGTGCGGTTAGCCCTGTTGTCTAACCGCGCGGTTTGTGCGGTTTGTCTTGTATAGTCCGCTTAGTCCTGTAATTTTTAGTCCCACATCTCTTATTTGTTTTCTCTCATCTCTCCTCCATTCTATATAAGGGAGGGCATACCTTTGTAATAGATATCTTTTTTGGATAATAAAATTTCAATTATTCAAAAGTTTATCCGCTTGTTCTCTACTTTTCGCTTCTTTTCGCTACTTTCTAACATGGTATCAGAGGAACACGGTCATTTCCTCCTGATTCTGTGCGCTCTCTGTTGTTCGCGACTTGTTTTCCACGTTCTGCGACTTATTCGCGGATTGCCTTCTCTTCTGTCCGCGCGGCTTGTTTCTATCCGCGCGGCTTTGTTCTGACCGCCTGCCCTGTTCGCGCGGCTTGCTTCTTCTTGGTTCTCTTCTCCTACTACTATTCGTCGCAGCGACCTGTTTCCTTGTCGCCGCGCTCCTTGTTCTTTCTTGCCTCTCCGACTTCCTAGTCGTTGCGGCCTTGTCTCTACCCGCTGCGGACTTCTTCTCCCTGTCCGCCTCTGCTTTCCCTATTACCGCTTGTCTCTATTCTCGCGGTTTGTTGCTGTGATCTGCTGACCGTGCGGGTTGTTCCTTTTTCACCCGCATCTTGGTCGCAGTCACCTGCTCTTCTCTTTCTCTTCTGTTTGCTCGGCCTTCTCAGTCCGCGCGACCTCTTCCCCGCTGGGCCTTTGCCTGCTTCTTTTCCTCCCGCTTGCTTCTCCGTCTGCCCGCGCGCCCTGTCCGCGCGGCTTGCCCTTCTTTTTCGCGACCTTTTTCGCGATCTCCTCTATTCACCGTGCTCTACTTCTTATTGCCTTCTACCCGCTCCTGCTTGCTAGTCGCCCCGGCCTCATCTTTGGCCGTGCGACTTGTTTCTCCTCTGTTCGCCCGACTTTTTCAGGCCTTGCGATTCTTTCCCTCTGCTTTGCTCGGCTTCTTGGAAGCGGCCTTCCTAGCCGCCCGACCTGTGTTCTGGTCGCCCGGCTTGGTGCTCTTTTCTCTTCTCGCGGCTTGTTTCCTCTCGTCGCGGTTTGCTCCTCTCTTGCTTCCATGGCTTTCCTCTCCTCCAGCCTGTCCGCCTCCGTGGTCACCTCTTCTGGTAGTGCTCATGTTGTGACTCGCGGACGATGGATCATCGACTCTGGTGCAACAAATCATATGACAGGCAACCCTCAATGTTTCTCTCTTCTTGACACACAGGCTCAGTTGCCCCCGGTCATTGTTGCTGATGGATCTCCCTCCCCGGTCCATGGGACAGGCATGGTTCAAGTCACTCCATCTCTCTGCTTGGCTGATACCCTCTATGTGCCCAAGTTTCCGTGCAATTTATTATCGGTTACTTCTTTATGCAAGCAACTACGGTGTTCTGTCACATTCACCCTACCTCTTGTGCTTTTCAGGATCCGGACTCCCACGGACGATTGCTACCGGGACTGAGAGTGGTGGCCTCTACTTCCTCGACAACGTTTCTGCTCTATCCGCCTTCTCCTCCTCCTCTACAGATCTTCTCCAATGGCATCTTCGCCTTGGACATGCTCCTCCCCGAATTCTACGATAGCTCCTGCCGCACCTCCCTCCTCATCATCCTCCTCTAAACTGTGATGTCTGTCAACTTGGCAACATCACCGCTCATCCTTCCCACCAACACAACGTCGGGGCTTCCCATCCCTCCGTTCGACCTCGTTCACTTCTGACATATGGGGTCCCGCTCCTAAACCTCACCATCGGTCGGGTTAGTTCCTTTTTATCACCTTCATTGATGATTTCTCTCGCTGTACATGGGTATATCTTCTCAAAGATCGCTCCGAGTTGTTCTCTGTTTGGACCTCCTTTTATTCGATGATTAAAACTCAGTTGGCTACGTCTATTAAAACTCCTTCGTCTGACAATGCTAAGGAGTATCTTAGCCACGACTTCTCCTCCTTTTGTACTCACCATGGTGTTATTATTCGTCAAACCATCTGTGTCTACACCTCACAACAAAATGGGGTGGCGGAACGCAAAAAACCGTCACCTCCTTGATGTCGCTCGCACTATGATGACTCAAATGCATGTTCCTCGCTCCTATTGGGGCTATGCTGTCCTCCTCTCCTGCTATCTCATCAATCACCTTCCTTCCACCGTTCTCCACGGTGCTACCCCCTTCTCCATTCTTTATCCGGATAAGGATCCCTTTCCTCTTCCTCTACACATCTTTGGGTGCACCGCTTTTGTGCACTCTCCCGCTGCCACCCGTGATAAACTCTCCCCACGTGCCACCAAATGTGTCTTTCTGGGCTACTCTCCCACTCAGAAAGGATATTGTTGCTTTGACCCTGTTACCCGCAAGCAATTTTGTCTCTGCGGATGTCACCTTCTTTGCCAATGCATCATACTTCTCTCCCGCTTCCTCTTCTACTCCTCCTGCTCCTACTTCTCCTACCAACCATCCATTCCCTCTGCTCCCACTGATGTTCCACCCTCTCCACCCACTCCACCGTCTTCCCCATCCTCCTCATCTCCACCCTCTACTCCGCTTTCTCCCTCCACTCCGCTGCCATCTCTCTCTACTCCCGGGCCAGCTCTCTCCACCACGGATACTCCGGATACTGAGGCACCTGCTGACCTGGATCTCCCGATTGCTCTTCGCAAAGGGGTTCGGGCCTGTACCCATCATCCGCTTGCTGCAGTTGTTTCCTACGCTCGTCTTACCCCTGCTCGCCGAGCTTTTGCACTGGCTATCTCGGCCACTGCCACCCCCCGTTCCTACCAGGAGGCCCTTACTATTCCTCACTGGAAAGTTGCCATGGATGAGGAGATTGCTACTCTCACTGAACGGGGTACCTGGACCCTTGTTCCGCCTCCTTTCGGCACAGATGTTGTTTGGTTGTCGCTGGGTCTTCGTGGTGAAGTTTCTCCCAGATGGCAGTGTTGTTCGATCGTTATAAGGCTCGCCTGGTTGCCAAGGGTTTTACCCAAACTTATGGGATTGATTACTTTGACACTTTCTCTCCCGTGGCTCGCCTCAGCACTATTCGGGTTCTTCTCTCTGTGGCTGTCAACAGGGATTGGCCCATCTCGCAGCTAGATGTTAAGAATGCCTTCCTCTATGGTGATCTGCAGGAAGATGTTTACATGGAGCAACCTCCTGGGTATGTTGCTCAGGGGGAGACACGGGTATGCCGGCTAAGGAAGGCTATCTATGGCCTCAAGCAGAGTCCTCGTTCCTGGTTTGACAAGTTCAGTGGCATTGTTGCGGCCATTGGTTTTACACGAAGCTCAGCAGATCACTCCTTGTTTGTTCGGGAAAACCGCCTCTGGTCTTGTTGTTCTTGCGGTTTATGTTGATGACATTCTTCTTACTGGCGATGACCAGGATGGGGTATTGATGACCAAGAAACACCTTCGTCAACATCTGGTTACAAAAGATATGGGCTCCCCGAAATACTTTCTAGGGATTGAAATCTCTAGAAAGCCCAACTCCATGGTCCTTTCACAACGGAAGTATGGCTCTTGATCTTTTAAAGGAGGCAGGACTCACTGGTGTTAAACCTGCACGTTGTCCTATGGCTGCTGGAGAGACAAAACTTGGACAGATGACTCACCTCTTCTCTCTGATCTTACGAGATACCGGCGTCTGTGGGCAAGCTCATATATCTCACGGTAACCAGACCCAATCATCTCTTATGCTTTGGCAAGGTGAGCCAGTTCATGCAAGCTCCGAGGAGTGTCATCTACAATCTGCTCTGAGGATATTAGAGTATATTAAAGCTGCTCCAGGGAAAGGACTCCTATTTCAGAAGAATGGTCACCTAAGGGTTGAAGCTTACTCTGATTCTAGCTATGCGGATGACAAAGGGGACCACAAATCGACTTCAGGTTTCTACACATTTTGTTGGAGGCAATCTTGTGAGTTGGAAGAGCAAGAAACAGTCTGTTGTTTCCAGGTCTAGTGCAGAGGCGGAATATCGTAGCATGGCATCGACTACATGTGAGTTGAAGTGGTTGAGGGCTCTCATGCCTGACTTAGGAGAGGTTTACAACTATCCTCTTCCTATGTTCTGTGACAATAAGTCCGCGATACACATTTCCAAAAATCCGGTCTTTCATGAGAGAACAAAACACATAGAAGTCGACTGTCATTTTATTCGGGAAGAAATATTGAAGAAACAGATTTGCACTCCATTCGTCACGTCCGACAACGAGTTGGCAGATGTCTTCACCAAGCCGGTGTCTGCTTCCTTTTTCCACATCTGCGACAAGCCTGGGCATGATCGATATATATGCTCCAGCTTGAGGGAGAGTGTTGAAGTTGGTGACCGGGCGGCCTGGCGGTTTGTATTGGCGGGTTGGAGACCGCGCGGTCTGGCGGCCTGTCTCAGCCGGCTTGGAGACTGGGCGGTCTGGCGGTCTACTCTGGCGGTCTTCGCTTTCTCTCTGGTGGTAGCCGTGTGGTTAGCCCTGTTGTCTAACTGCGCGGTTTGTGCGGTTTGTCTTGTATAGTCCGCTTAGTCCTGTAATTTTTAGTCCCACATCTCTTATTTGTTTTCTCTCATCTCTCCTCCATTCTATATAAGGGAGGGCATACCTTTGTAATAGATATCTTTTTTGGATAATAAAGTTTCAATTATTCAAAAGCTTATCCGCTTGTTCTCTACTTTTCGCTTCTTTTCGCTACTTTCTAACACTGTCTATTCTGCATCCAGCATAATCAGCATCAGAAAATCCAGTTAAGTCAAATGCTGAATCTTTTGGATACCAGAGACCTAGATTTGGACAACTTTTTACATACCTAAGAATCCTTTTTACTAATGTTAGGTGTGACTCTCTAGGGTTCAATGGAATCTAGCACATATACATGTAGCAAACATTATGTCAGGTCTATTAGCTTTAAGGTACAATAAAGAGCCAATCATTGCTTTATATATTGTCTGATCAACAGGTTTCCCATGTTCATCAGCATCTAATACAGCATTAGTCGGCATAGGTTTTTTTATGCATGATGCTTCAGACATACCAAATTTCTTAACCAATTCTTTTGCATACATGGTTTGAGAAATAAATATGCATTCAGCATGTTGCTTGACTTGCAATCCTAGAAAGAATGATAGCTCACCCATGCTACTCATTTCAAATTTAGAATGCATTAGGTTGGAGAACCTTCTGCACAAATTTGAATCAGTAGACCAAATATAATATCATCTACATAGATTTGTACTAGTAGGGTATGAGACTTATCGGTTTAATAAAAAGAGTTTGGTCTACTCTACCCCTTATAAATTCATTTTTCAGAAGCAAGCATGCTAGAGTCTCATACCATGTTTTAGGAGCTTTCTTGAGACCATATAATGCTTTGTGCAATTTAAAAACATAATCAGGATGAGATGAAGAGATAAAACTTGGAGGTTGTCTAACATAGACTTCTTCTTTGATGTATCCATTGAGAAAAGCATTTTTTACATCCATCTGGTATACTTTGAAACCCTTGTGTGATGCATATGCTAAGAAGATTCTTATGGCCTCCAACCTTGCAACTGGTGCAAAAGTCTGGTCATAATCTATGCCTTCTTCTTGAGAGTATCCTTGAGCAACTAGCCTTGCCTTGTTCCTTACAATGACTCCTTGATCCCAATTTGTTTCTGAACACCCACTTTGTTCCATAATGGAGGGATCCTTAGGCCTTGGTACTAGTTTCCCAAACTTTGTTTCCTTTCAAATTGATGCAACTCTTCTTGCATTGCAATGATCCAGTGTGGATCTTGCTCAGCATCTTGAATGGATTGAGGTTCAATTTGAGAAAGGAAGCAATTGTGCATCATGTTTTTCGTTGACCTGATTTCTGGTTTGCACAACCAGCTGAGATGTCTCCAATCACTTGGAGATTGGATGGTCTCTTGATGTTACTAAATCAACAGGAGGTGTTGATTGTTCACCAACCTGTGTTGTTTGTTTCCTCTTGTGGTACAACAACTGGCTCTTCAAGAGGTTTCTCTTCAGATATTTAATATCTATCTTCTTCATCTTCACTGCTTTCCTCTTTTGAATGATTTGTAATCTGTCCAAGTCTTCAGCAAGAGAATGTACCTGCAAAGGTTCTATGGTAGAAGTGTTCTTCTCCTTGAAAAGACATGTTAGATTCATCAAAAGATATGTGAAACAGATTCTTCAATTTTAGAGTTGATTTATTATATACCCTATAAGCCTTATTGATCATGGAGTATCCCAAAAACACTCCTTCATTAGTTTTAGCTTGAAATTTTGCTAAGTACTTCTTGTCATTATTATGAATATATAATAAATACAACCAAAAATTTTAAAATAATCTACTTTAGGTTCTTCCCTTTGAGTAATTCATAGGGAGTTCTTGCCCTTCAGTTTATGTATTAAACTTCTATTCAACACATAGTAGGAGTTTGTTCATTGCCTCTGCCCAAAAAAAGATAGAGGAAGGTGAGCATCTGACAACAATGTAGTGGCAGATTCAATAAGGGTTCTATTTTTCCTTTCAGCTACCCCATTTTGTTGAGGAGTTCTAGGAGCTGAGATAGTATGCCTGATCCCTTCACTCTGACAAAACTCTTGCATAAGAAGAGAATCAAACTCTGTCCCATGATCACTTCTGATCAGGGCAATGTGAGTATTGAACTCAGTCTGTATGTATTTGAGAAACTCTGTCAAACACTTAAAGTTATCAGACTTTTTCCTCAGAAAGAACACTCATGTGAATCTAGAGAAGTCATCTACAACTACTAAAGTGTAAGATTTCCCTCCTAAGCTTTTTACTGTAATGGGTCCAAAAAGATCCATGTGTAACAGATACAAAATCCTAGTGAATCACTTTTCTTAAGTGACTTGAAACTATTTTTAGTTTGCTTGCCTAATTGACAAGCACTGTAGAGTCCTTCCTTCTTATAGGGGCCAGAAGATAGTCCTCTGACAAGGTTGTCCTTGGATAGCCTAGCAATGGTTCTAAGGTTTATATGCCCTAGTCTGTTATGTCATAATACATTAGGTCTACTAACAGAGTTAAACAGGCAAATATCTACTTCAGTTGAAAGAAAGTCTACTAAATAGATGTTACCTTTCCTTTTACTTGTCAACACAGTTGTGTTGTCCTCTGATTTGATCCTGCATAAGGATTTGCTGAAAGTCACTTGGTAGCCTTCATCACATAGCTGACTGATGCTGATCAAGTTGTGCTTCAGTCCTTCCACATAGGCTACTTTCTTGAATGTGACTGTGTCAATCTGAACTGCACCATATCCTTTTGTCAATCCAAAGTTTGAATCACAAAATATGACCTTGGGTCCAAGCTTGGCTTTAAAGGATGTGAAGTTGTCCTTATTTCCTGTCATGTGCTTTGAGCACCCACTCTCCAAATATCATTGCTGGTTTGATGTTGGATAGGTCTTCACCTGCACATAAAATAATTTACTGTTTTTGACCCAATTTACCTTGGGCCTAGGTTGATAACCTTTAAATTCAGAAATAAATGACATCCCTGGTTGACTCTTATAACCTTCAGGATGATATCTCCTTGGAGGTATTATCCATTCAGTATAAGGGTTAAATCTGGATGAAGGACCCCTAGGATTGGAATTTAATTTACCCTTGAAGAAGTTTTCAAATCTCAGATCTCTACTCGACGATCGTTGAGCTGCATTTGACGATCTTGGGTCAGATCGTTGAGCTCCGTTCGACGATCGACTGTAGCAGAGTTCAGGGTTTAGAGATCGTCGACCTGAGTTCGACGATTTTGCCTGAGATCTTCGATCTTCATTCGACGATCGTCTAGCTCCGTTCGACGATTTCTATTGAACACTTGATTTCTTGGGTAAGTCAGAATTCTTCCTAGCTATCTCTACAACTCCCTTCCCTTTATCAGAGATAAACTTAATTGGGGTTGTTAGTACTATAGGTTGGCTGGATGAAGCACCCAAGCCCAGTGTACTGTTGAATCTTGAGTTCACTGTGCTTGTGATGTCCATTAGCTTGATACTTCTCCCATTAAGGGATTCTTCAAACTTTTGGCATCTAATAGTTCACTTTTCAGTGAAGCTATCTGCTCCCTACAGCACTCCAACTACTCAGAGAGTTTGAGGTTTTCTGATTTTAAGGTACTATGTTCAGATAATTGATTTCTGAGAGAAATGATTTCCTTCTCAGATTTTAATAAGTCTAAACATAGTGCTTTAAATTCATACTTAAAGTCCTCAGAATTGAAATCAAAAGAACTTATTACCTGGTCCTCTTCAAGTTGAGTCTCTGAGTCTGACTCTGACTCTTCTTCATCAGAATTGTGTTGTGAGGCATTGATATCCATCATGCAGAATTCCTTTTCTTCAGCATCATCCTCATCATCACTTGAGCTGGATGAAGTTTCTGATTCTTCTTCTGTCTCACTCCAAGATTCAGCAACAAATCCCTTCCTTGTGTGTTTGTTCTTCCTGGAGGAGGATTTGCCATTGCTATTCTTCTTGAAGTTCTTGTCCTTTCTTCTTTCTTTCTTGTCCTTTCTGTCCTTATTTTTGTTCTCTGGACAGTCAGGCATAATGAGGCCTGGTTTCCTGCAGCCAAAGCAAATAATTTCTTTATTATTTGATTTATCATACCTTGGCTTGTCATGCTCTTTGTATGATCTCTTCCTGAAGTCCTTTCTGCCCATTTTGTAGAATCTTTTGGCCAGTAGACTAAGCAGCTCATCATTGCCTGTGACCTTGTCTTCAGGCTGATCTTCAGTGGCTTTGAAAGCTATTGACTTTTCCTTGCTTGTGGCTGGTGAGGCAGCCTTCTACTCGTCTTCTCTATTTTTGATGAGCAGCTCATAAGACTTGAGCTTGCCCAAGAGAGCTTCTGTGGTGATCTCATTGAGACTTCTGGCATCCTTGATTGGCCAGATCCTTGAGTCCCAAGTGCTTGGGAAGCACATTAGGATTTTATCATTTAGCTCAGTCAATGAGATCTCTTTATCCAAAGTTTTCAGTTCATTGACTATCAGGCTTAGTCTATTATATATGTCTGCAACTGACTCAGCTTCTCCTTTCTTGAAATTCTCATATTGGGATATGAGGTGAGATCTTCTGTCTTTTCTTTCATCAGTAGATCCTGAAACTATTTCAGATAGCTTGTCCCAGATCTCCTTTGCTGAGTTGCATTCAGCTAACTTTTGGAAAATTTCATCAGACATAGTCTGAGCAAGAATGTTCATAGCTTTTGCATCTGCAACTTTCCATTTCTTGATGTCAGCATCTGTTCCTAATGGAGGTGGAACAGCACTTGTGCTTGTATTCTCTGGAGGTCTTGGACACACTGTCAAAACAGAATTGAAAATATCATCATCAATAGAATTCATGTAGAGTCTAATCATTGCCTTCCAAAGTGCAAACTTGGATAGATTGCAAACTGGAGGTCTGGTGCTAGCATAATCTTTGTTTTGGGCCATGATTTGTGAAGAAATAATTCTAATAACAAAGTCAAAACAAGCAGATCTAACTATAGGAATCTTTGGGTTCAGGTGATAGCATGTGCAACCACTGAGATGTGGTATTTTTAACCAACCTCGCTTTGATACCAATTGAAAGTGAAAGTTATATCTGATATACTCTAGAGGGGGGTGAATAGAGTATGGTGCTTGCTAAAAACTTTTACAACAGTTGTTGTATTCTTATGTGAACAGGGAAGCAAATAATATAAAGTAAATCTAACCACAAAATAATCACAATCTACAAAGCAATCTAATCACAGAGCAATCTAGTCACAAACCACAGCCAGAAACAAAAAGAAAAACAAGCAACTAGAAGACACAAGGAGCTAAAGTGGTTCCCCAATCAACCTAGGTACATCCACTCTTCTACCACCCTAGGTAGGAATCCACTGCAGGATGAGTTGATCAGGTATCCTAGGCACCAATGAGCTTTTGATAAGGTGCTCAAAAACCAAACAATATTTTTTGATCAGGTGTCTTGCCACCATTGAGTGTTGATAAGGTCTCAGAACCAAACACAAACTTTTGAAGGGAGTTTGAAAAACCCTTTACAGCAGAGTGAGAGAGAGAGGGAAAGAGATGATCTTCTATGTCAACAGTTAGAGAGAAGATAGTGGATGTTGTCAAAGCTCCCCCTGAGATCTTAAGTTGTTCGGGAAGTGAAGCTTTGCAGTAGGGTGATAGGCCTTCAGATGATTTGATCTCCAGCAAATGGTGATTTCAGCAACAACTGAAATGTGAGGTGTCTGGAGTCTTGAATGATGATGGCCTTTGAACACTTGAATCAAGAGAGATCTGAAAGTTTCAGTTGATTGATCTCCTTTTGTGATGAGTGTTCTTGTATGAATCTTTGAGACTAAGAATGTCTGCAACTCTTTTTCTTTCTCTTGTATAATTGTGTTGTAAGAGTTGTTGCAGAAGTTGTAATAATCTTTGTTGCAGAGAATATGTGTCTAACTTCTTGTTCCTCTTGAGCAGGAATGAAAAATGTAACAGCCCAAAGTTCGGAAACAGGCATTTTTGGGTGACATGGCCTGGGACACGGCGTGTCGCAGGGCGTGTCGAGGTTGTGTCGACGATCGGCCTTTGTCTCGACGATTTTTCTCTCGACGATGCGTCGAGAGGGGGCACACGGCCCAGGACACGGGCATGTCCAAGGTCGTGTCGTATGCTCGACGACTTTATCTCGACGATCGTCGAGTGTCGAGACGTGTGTTTGTCGAGTGTCGAGAAGTTGAACACGGCCTGTGACACGGGCGTGTCACAGGGCGTGTCAAATCAGGACGGCGAATTCAGCCCGCCGAAGGATTTCGACAGGGCGTGTCTTTGTGCCGTGTCTGGGCACACGGCTTGGGACACGGGCGTGTCACAGGCCGTGTGAAGTCTCGGGATGTTTTTGGGATTTTTTCCACCCAGGCACACGGCCACAAACACGGCCGTGTCTGAAGGCGTGTTGGTGACACGGCCCATGACACGGGCGTGTCCCGTGGGCGTGTCACTGGTTTGGATAAGTCGGTTGACCACCGCTTGAGGCACACGGCCGTGTCAGAGGCCGTGTCGGGTCAAAATCAGTGAGTTTGGCAGAATCGTGGCCGTCAATTCCTTCAGTCTGGATCCAAGGGCTGAGGCTTCTTCCTCTTTTTCCTTAAAGGCCGAAATCAGAGAAGGATACTCATTTCTTTGGCCTTGAGTTTCTTCAAGTTAAGAGAGAAAGAGAGAGAGAAAGGAGGAGGAGGAAGAAAAGGGGGCTGCTGCAGGTGGTGCTGCGGTTTACCGACGAGAGATCCGAAGCCGGCGTTGCGGAGGAAACGATCTTGCGAGTCTTGCAAGCAAGCTTTGCGGCCATGGCACCGAAGCGGTCGTCAAGGGTAACGACTTTTCTTCCTAGCAATGTGAAGGCTTCCTTTTTGGCATATTTTGTGATTTCCCCCACCAAGAGGTGGATGATTTTCGAAATCTTTGGGTGGATGCTTGAAATCCCCTTTGTTAGCATATAGATCCGGAAATGGAGTATGGAATAGGCATGTTGTGTGAAGCCCATCTGGAAAGGTTGGTCTGGATTGGTGATGTTGCATACGAACCGGAGAAAACTCCGTGATTAACGTGTAGTGTAAGGAGTCTACGGGTTATGCCTGTGAAAAGGAGTAGCAGGAAGTACTGGGGTGGTAGCCCAGGAAAATAGCCATGTGATGGTTTCGGGTCCAACCTGTGATTGAGGCACAGGAAGTACTGGTGGGACCAGGAAATGCCCTTTTTTGTGATGCTTGATGTCGTAGGGTGTCCACATGTGAAGCGAGTAACAGGAAGTACTCTGGCATGAGAGCTAGGAAAGACCCCTGACATTTGTGCTTGTGCGGTGTCCACCTATGGAGAGAGTCACAGGAAGTACTGGTGTGCCCAGGAAAGACCCGCTATTGCTGTGAGAGAAATGGGTATAGAGAAATACCCAGGCTTGAATGCCAGAACAGGATCGGTGAGACCTACCCGCGCCTTTGATATAGCCATGAGTACGTTGTACTCAAAGAAGGCAAGGCGATTTGAGCAACGGGGGGTGGAGGATCCGACCTGCGCTATGTCCGTCCGACGTAAGACCAAAAAGTGCGGTCTGTTGGAGCGCATAGCAAGAGTCTTCGGCCTGCGCGCCATGACACAACGGGGGGCTACGGGCCATCCCGGTGTCCGAAGACTAACTCTAGCTACACGCCATGGAGTAAATGCTCAAGAGAGTTACCGTTGGGTTGTAACCCTGATACGGTGGTGGGCAAGAGGTTGCCAGAACACCAAGAATGTGCCCTGAGTGCACGGACCGTTGGGCCGGGTGGCGAACGGTTGTGATGGCTTGTGTGCGTGAAAGCACATTTTGATGATATAGCTTGCCATACTTGTGATCTAATATGCCTGCAGGGAAGAATACCGCTGCCCCGAGAGAAGGGTAGGGTCGTTATAATTTGGTCAGCTGAACGCTGACCGTTGCCCTTGTTTGCCACCGTTGGGTGGATTGTCCCTTTACAGGTGCTGGAAATCCGAGCGGGACGCATAGAGGTTGATGTTCCTGCTGGTGTTGCTGCGATTGCTACTAGCCCTCGAAGGCTAAATGTGTTCTCTTGTGTGTTTTCTTTTCTTGTGGCCGGCCTGCGCGCCAATTTGTTTAGGCCACTGTGTGAAAGCCATGTAAGGCCATAAGACCAACTCTTTTGACTTGTAAGACATTCCTATATGATATAAAATGTGGAGTTTTATGTTTGGACATTCATGAGGAGTTCCAGTTGTAGTCTAGGCTTCCGCTAGAATGCTTTGTGATAGGTGTGATGCGCGACTCTGGTATCATCCTGTACCTTCACTGACTGTTTTGTGCTATATCCTGTGGGGCCCCGGCCGGACCTTCTAGAATATATCATATGAACGGATGGGGTTGTTACATTTTTCCTTACTTGTGTAATTTTCCGTCTGTAGGCGACGAGTGCGATGGCTTGGCAGCAGGAACCCCAACACTCGCTAGGAAGCATGACATCAACTGTGGCACCAACCTCTCCTTCATCGATCGAAATGGCTCGACTGATTGTCGATATGGTTTTTGCAACGCTCAAGGATTACCATGAGGGACAAGTTTCACCCTCTGATCCGGTGATGCGTTCCATGCCGGGTAGGGAACTTAAGAAGCCGGCAAGGGGAAGTGCCCCAGCTTCGTCGGGACACGTGTGTTTGAGCCAAGGAGAGGACACGGTTGCGGACTATTTTCACGCATTTGTTGCAATGAGACAACAACCCGAGTTTATGTTTGAGACCGAGGGGATGAAGATCAATCGGTTTTATGATGGGCTACGTCAGGAACTCCGTTTCTTGTTGATGGGACCTAAGTTCTTGGGCTTCCGACCACTGGTGGAGGCAGCGAGACTGTTGGAAAGCGACTTGAGGAGAGCCCAGCAGATGCCTGTGACTCGGAAAGTGCGCACTCCAAGGGTTGGGAAGTCGGCTCACCGTAAGAGGCAGAGACCTGAGAAGCGTACTTGTTATGCGTGTGGTCTGGTAGGACACCTCGCTCGTGAATGTGGAGATGGTGTTCAGCAGCCAAAGAAGCAGTACAAGTGCTATTCGTGTGGGAAAGCAGGACATAAAGCCCGCGATTGCCGCGTTGGCTCGTAGCAGGCAAGAAAATGTCGACATCATGATGTAGATAACTAATGAGGCTCCTCATGTACATAAATAATGGTGGCTTATGCATGTTCGATGTACAGTAAGCCGTTTTGGATGAAAAGGCTATGAGGGCCTGTGTCCGATATGGATGTGTGGGATCAACGTGTGTTGTCAATTGTTGATGTTTTCTACCATGGGGACATGTGTGCCCAAAACTTGGCAAGAGTTGTTGACCTTTACGATAATCGTCTTACTTGCTTTTGTTTGCATCTGTGAATGTTGTTTGTATGTGTTCGGTGCACCACAGGCACCGTTTGCGAAGGATGTTTTGTATTCTTTTCTGTCTAGGGCGTTGATCACGCGGCTTGGGAAGATAGATAGCGTCAGCGTGAGGTAGCCGAATGGCTGTTGGCTGCTTGCGGATCAAGATTGTGATGTGGCAGTTCAGTTAGGAAGTCGGGATTTTTGTTTAACCGCATTTGTTTTGCTAAAATCGGAATTCGATGTGATTTTTGGCATGGATTGGCTTGCGGAGCAGCATGCTATGATTGATTGCCAGTCCAAAGAAATCACGTTGGGTCAGAATACCGAACAGAAGACCAAGTTTGCGGGTATGCGAGGAGTGAGCGGGACGTTGATGTCTGCACTCCAGGTAGTCAAAGCTGTTCGGAAGGTTGCGGAGTGTTACTTTGCACTAGTTTAGGCTGTGGAGCCTAAGGCCACTTTGTGCGAGGTTTCGATTGTGCCAGAATTTACAGATGTGTTTCCCACGGATCTCCCTGGGCTACCACCCCAGCGGGAGATTGACTTCACAATTGAGTTGGTGCCAGGTGCGAAACCCGTGGCCCGCTCGCCATATCGCGTTGCGCCGAAAGAGATGGCTGAGTTGAAGGTTCAACTATAAGAAATGCTAGAGCAAGGTTATATCTGCCCAAGTATGTCACCTTGGAGCGCGCCTGTGCTTTTTATAAAGAAGAAAGATGGTGGGTTACGGTTGTGTATCGATTACCGTGAATTGAATAAGCTGACCGAGAAGAATAAGTATCATATACCCCGGATTGATGAATTATTTGATCAGCTGGTGGGATCTACCGTCTATTCGAAGTTGGACCCGAAGTCTGGTTATTACCAGTTAAGAATTCGGGAAGGTGACATTCCCAAAACCGCATTTGGAATGCGTTATGGGCACTATGAGTTCACAGTCAAGCCCTTTGGCTTGTGTAATGCGCCCTCGGTGTTTATGGATCTGATGCACCGTATTTTTCGTGAGTACCTGGATCTGTTTGTGATAGTGTTTATTGCTGATATCCTGGTGTACTCAACGTCCAAAGTCGAGCATGAGAGTCACTTGCGGTTGGTGTTGAACACGTTGAGGCAAAATCAGCTATATGCCAAGTTCTCGAAGTGCGAGTTTTGGATATCGTCAGTGGCATTTTTAGGCCATGTGGTGAGTGGAGCGGGCATTGCAGTGGATCCAGCGAAGATAAGAGCCATACAAGAGTGGCCAAGATTGTCTTCCGTAGCCGAGGTCAGGAGTTTCCTTGGCCTTGCGGGCTACTATAGACGATTTGTGGAGAACTTCTCACGGATCGCTTTGCCGCTAACCACACTGACGCGAAAAGATCAGAAGTTCGTTTGGACGCCAGAGTGCGCACGCGCTTTTGACGAGCTGAAGGTTCGGTTGACCATGGCGCCGGTATTGTCTTTGTCATGTGGAACCGATGGCTTTGTGATTTATAGTGATGCCTCAGGGAGCGGCTTAGGTTGCGTTCTTCTACAGAGCGGAAAGGTGATTGCTTATGGCTCATGCCAACTAAAGGTGCACGAGCGAAACTATCCCGTCCATGATTTAGAATTAGCGGCGGTGATTTTTGCACTCAAGTTGTGGCGACACTACCTTTATGGAGTGAAGGTGGAGATCTATACCGATCATAAGAGCCTAAAGTATCTTTTGGAGCAAAAAGACTTGAACATGCGACAACGAAGGTGGTTGGAGTTCCTTGGGGAATACACTTTTGAGATTCACTATACGCCCGGGAAGGGGAATGTTGTCGCGGATGCCTTGACTCGACGAGTTCCGGCTAGAGCAAATTGGTTACAAAGGCATTGGAGATCTATTGTGTTGACAAGAATTCCACTGCCACTGCATGTTTGAACTGGATTGAGGTGCAATGTGGCCTTGCGGACCGAGTTCGACGGGCAACGGAGTTGGATGAAGATCTCTTGCGCTATGTGAATGAAGGGACAGAAGGCAAATTCACCTGGAATGACGGTCTTTTGCGAAAAGAGTGCCGTTTGTGCGTCCCGAATGTGGGGAAATTGAGGTAAGAACTGCTATATGAAGCGCATTATACAAAATATTCCATTCACCCCGGAGCACAAAGATGTTCAACGATATGAAGAAGCTTTTCTGGTGGCCAGGGCTCAAGAAAGATGTTGCCCTTTATGTCTCTACATGCCAAACATGTGCGATGGTGAAGGCGGAATGCCAAAAGCCGGGTGGATATTTGAAGTCACTGCCGATCCCAGAGTGGAAATTTGATGATATTTCCATGGATTTTGTGCATGGGTTGCCAAGATCGCAGCGAGGAAATGATTCCATTTGGGTGATTGTTGACCGGCTAACAAAAGTAGCACATTTTCTCCCGAACAGGCGGGATGATTCAGTTGAAAGTTTTGCAAAGTTATATGTTGACCAGATTGTGCGGCTTCACGGTGTTCCTCGGAGCATCGTAAGTGATCGAGAGGGGCGATTCACGTCAAATGATTGGAGGCTAGTTCACCGACTGTTGGGTACGAAGTTGACTTTCAGTACGGCCTTTCATCCCCAAACGGATGGCCAAACTGAACGTACCAACAGAACAATGGAGGACATGCTCCGAATGTGCGCCCTTGACTTCGGAAAGAGATGGGAAGATCACCTCTATATGGTCGAGTTTGCAAAGAATAACAGCTACCAAGCAAGCATTGGGATGGCACCATATGAAGCGCTATATGGACGGAAGTGTCGTACTCCCTTGGCTTGGGTAGAAGCGGGCGAAGCTCGGATTGTTAAACCAAATGAGGTTGAGGAAGCAAACTCAACCATACGGACTATTCGAGAGAGATTGCTTATTGCTCAAGATCGACAAGCGAAGTACTACAACGTCAAGCACCGGAACGTGGAATTTGTGGTTGGCGCTTGGGTCTACTTGAAGCTCAAACCATTCAAAGGTGTCTCCAGGATTCGATGATTGAAAAAGTTGAGTCCCAGATATTTGGGTCTGTTTGAAGTGGTTGAGCGAGTTGGCAAAGCGGCTTATCGGCTAGCTCTGTCGGCGGACTTGGGTGGGTTACATGATGTCTTTCACATCTCGGTGCTTCGGAAGGCCGTGAAAGATCCAACTTAAGTGATCGCGGATGATCGTGTGCCGGTGGAGTATGGGCTATCAACGAACGTTAGACCCATTCAGATCGAAGATCGAGCCGAAAAACAGTTGCGGAACAAGACGGTCGGTATGGTAAAAGTCCGGTGGGACAACTACGGCCGTGAAGAACTGACATGGGAGCGCGAGCAGACCATGCGAGAAGAGTTCCCTGAGCTGTTTTTGTAACCTGTAGCAAGAATGTTGTAACATAACTTTTATATATGTTGTCACATTTTTCTTGCTGTTTTCTATTGCCTTTCCTATGTCAGAATTTCGAGGACGAAATTTCTTGTAGGAGGGGAGGATTGTAACAGCCCAAAGTTCGGAAACAGGCATTTTTGGGTGACACGGCCTGGGACACGGGCGTGTCCCAGGGCGTGTCAGTTGACACGGCCTGCGACACGGGCGTGTCGCAGGGCGTGTCGAGGTTGTGTCGACGATCGGCCTTTGTCTCGACGATTTTTCTCTCGACGATGCGTCGAGAGGGGGGCACACGGCCAAAGACACGGGCGTGTCCAAGGCCGTGTCGTATGCTCGACGACTTTATCTCGACGATCGTCGAGTGTCGAGACGTGTGTGTGTCGAGTGTCGAGAAGTTGAACACGGCCTGTGACACGGGCGTGTCACAGGGCGTGTCAAATCAGGACGGCGAATTCAGCCCGCCGAAGGATTTCGACAGGGCGTGTCTTTGTGCCGTGTCTGGGCACACGGCCTGGGACACGGGCGTGTCACAGGCCGTGTGAAGTCTCGGGATGTTTTGGGATTTTTTTCACCCAGGCACACGGCCACAAACACGGCCGTGTCTGAAGGCGTGTTGGTGACACGGCCCATGACACGGGCGTGTCCCATGGGCGTGTCACTGGTTTGGATAAGTCGGTTGACCACCGCTTGAGGCACACGGCCTGGCACACGGCCGTGTCAGAGGCCGTGTCGGGTCAAAATCAGTGAGTTTGGCAGAATCGTGGCCGTCAATTCCTTCAGTCTGGATCCAAGGGCTGAAGCTTCTTCCTCTTTTTCCTTAAAGGCCGAAATCAGAGAAGGATTCTCATTTTCTTTGGCATTGAGTTTCTTCAAGTTAAGAGAGAAAGAGAGAGAGAAAGGAGGAGGAAGAAGAAAAGGGGGCTGCTGCTGGTGGTGCTGCGGTTTACCGACGAGAGATCCGAAGCCGGCGTTGCGGAGGAAACGATCTTGCGAGTCTTGCAAGCAAGCTTTGCGGCCATGGCACCGAAGCGGTCGTCAAGGGTAACGACTTTTCTTCCTAGCCATGTGAAGGCTTCCTTTTTGGCATATTTTGTGATTTCCCCACCAAGAGGTGGCTGGTTTTGGAAATCTTTGGGTGGATGCTTGAAATCCCCTTTGTTAGCATATAGATCCGGAAATGGAGTACGGAATAGGCATGCTGTGTGAAGACCATCTGGACAGGTTGGTCTGGATTGGTGATGTTGCATACGAACCGGAGAAAACTCCGTGATTAACGTGTAGTGTAAGGAGTCTACGGGTTATGCCTGCGAAAAGGAGTAGCAGGAAGTACTGGGGTGGTAGCCCAGGAAAATAGCCATGTGATGGTTTTGGGTCCAACCTGTGATTGAGGCACAGGAAGTACTGGTAGGACCAGGAAATGCCCTTTTTTGTGATGCTTGATGTCGTAGGGTGTCCACCTGTGAAGCGAGTAACAGGAAGTACTGGCATGAGAGCTAGGAAATACCCCTGACATTTGTGCTTGTGCGGTGTCCACCTGTGGAGAGAGTCACAGGAAGTACTGGTGTGCCCAGGAAAGACCCGATGTTGCTGTGAGAGAAATGGGTATAGAGAAATACCCAGGCTTGAATGCCAGAACAGGTTCGGTGAGACCTACCCGCGCCTTTGATATAGCCATGAGTACGTTGTACTCAGAGAAGGCAAGGCGATTTGAGCAACGGGGGTGGAGGATCCGACCTGCACTATGTCCGTCCGACGTAAGACCAAAAAGTGCGGTCTGTTGGAGCGCATAGCAAGAGTCTTCGGTCTGCGCGCCATGATACAACGGGGGGCTACGGGCCATCCCGGTGTCCGAAGACTAACTCCGGCTGCACGCCATGGAGTAAATGCTCAAGAGAGTTACCGTTGGGTTGTAACCCTGATACGGTGGTGGGCAAGAGGTTGCCAGAACACCAAGAATGTGCCATGAGTGCACGGACCGTTGGGCCGGGTGGCGAACGGTTGTGATGGCTTGTGTGCGTGAAAGCACATTTTGATGATATAGCTTGCCATACTTGTGATCTAATATGCCTGCAGGGAAGAATACCGCTGCCCCGAGAGAAGGGGTAGGGTCGTTATAATTTGGTCAGCTGAATGCTGACCGTTGCCCTTGTTTGCCACCGTTGGGTGGATTGTCCCTTTACAGGTGCTGGAAAGCCGAGCGGGACGCATAGAGATTGATGTTCCTGCTGGTGTTGCTGCGATTGCTGCTAGCCCTCGAAGGCTAAATATGTTCTCTTGTGTGTTTTCTTTTCTTGTGGCCGGCCTGCGCGCCAATTTGTTTAGGCCACTATGTGAAAGCCATGTAAGGCCATAAGGCCAACTCTTTTGACTTGTAAGACATTCCTATATGATATAAAATGTGGAGTTTTATGTTTGGACATTCATGAGGAGTTCCAGTTGTAGTCTAGGCTTCCGCTAGAATGCTTTGTGATAGGTGCGATGCGCGACTCTGGTATCATCATGTACCTTCACCGACTGTTTTGTGTTATATCCTGTGGGGCCCCGGCCGGACCTTCTAGAATATATCATATGAACGGATGGGGTTGTTACAAAAAATCTAATCTTTTATTCCTTTTGTCTGAATAGAAATGATCCACTGTCCAAGATAGCCGTTAGCCTGTCATAAATGATTTCCTTAATTGCAATTGTCTTCTGGAGGAAAGTCCAATAAAATATTCCTTGAAAATTCCTTGAAACTTGCTCCAGATTAAATAAAAACGGCTACAAGATCTTTGAATTAATTGCTGAGAATAATTCCTTAACTATCTGAATTTGAATCTTGAAAATCGTTGAACTTTTTCAGAAAAACGTCGAACTGAGCTCCACTATCGTTGAACTGAGCTCAGAGCCTGGACTTAGACAGAAACAGAGATCGTCGATCTGAGCTCAACTATCGTCGAACTGAGCTCAGAGATAAAGAATTAAACTGGAGTCAAGATCGTCGATCTGAGCTCGAAGATCGTCGAATGGAGTTCGACGACTTGTTGAAGTTGAGCTCAGAGATCGTCGAATGGAGTTCGACGACTTGTTGAAGTTGAGCTCAGAGATCGTCGAATGGAGTTCGATGATTCGTCATACTGAGCTCGACGAAATGACTTGTTCTCCAAAATAGAAAAACCTGGTCTTGAGGGAAGCTTTCAAACCTAACTACTAACCCTTAGACTCAATTCTACTTGACCTTTAGATCTATATAATGAGGTCAAAACAGGTTTCCTAAGAGCAATAGTGATCCTGACCCAAATCAGTAATAGGGTGTTCCAACACTTTGGTCGACGAATCTTTGGACTACTACAGCATTCTGTCAAGACTATGTTCTCTAGTCTCAGGTCGACGAACTTAGTTCTCTGCCCGATGAATTCTGGATTATCTACTTCAACAAATTAGAATTAAAAGACTTATGTCGACACTCAGAGTATATGTCGACACCAACTGAGTCGACACTAGAAGCACTTGTGTCAACACACAGATGATCAGTCGACACTTTGAAAAGGTTGGGTCGACACCACACAAAAGACTTGTGTCGACACACAGGATATCAGTCGACACCACCTGTGTCGACACCAGGAGTAATTGTGTCGACACACAGAATATTTGACAACTCCAGAAACTCAGCTCGAGGAAATCAAATCTTAGGTCGACAAATTCTGGAGATTTTAACATTCATTTCAGATACAACTGTGAATATTCTAAGTCCAGAATAGTTGCTAAACTCCAATCGACGAACACAGTTATCAGCTCGACGAACTTCAGACGCAGAAAAGGCAAAGTTTTGAAGCATGCAGTTCAGTTAATAACTCGACGAATTGTGGACTCAGCTCGACGAATTCTGTCATCAGTTCGACGATTCCAGACTTAGCATCTATTCCTTCTGTCCTTAGTCTTTGGCAATAATTTCTGAATGATTAATGATAAAATATTCTCTGAATATTATCGTTGGACGGTACATTAATCACGGCTTTCATCAGAATTATTGTTTTCCATTTTTTTCCAAGGGACAGTTGGGGAAAGAAATCAATGTAGTTTATTTTCAAGGACCGCCAGCATTGATTGTCGTAGAAGGATTCAAATTTCGAAAGGAAATTCCCTCAGGAAATATAAAAGAGATTTTTCTATCTTTCTTGACAGCAACCAAGAACAATCAGAGTACCAGAGTAATTACATAGACACAACATACACAGACACAGATATTTTCAATCAGTCTGTCTTCAACAGCTTCTCTGCTCCTTTCACAAAAGCTCTGATACAAAAAGAAGATCTGCTCTCAGAAGAAGAAGAACAATCATAAAAAATCAAGAGTCTTCTTACTTCAACACTCCAGGACTTCCAATGACAACAACTATCAAATCTGTCAAGAAGATCCTGCAGATAAAGGCTAAAATCTTGAAGGCCTATCACCCTTCAGCAAGGCTTCCATATTTCCCTGAACCATTCAATATCTCAGGGGGGGAGCCATTTGCGACCATCAATAATCCACAAGTCTTCTCTCTGATTGTTGACAGAGAATACATAATCAACTCTCTCACCCCCACTGTGTAAAGGGTTGTCATCTCCCTTCAAAAGTGATTCCTGGTTACAAGTCACCTGATCAAAAGACTTGGGGATTTGGTTTTTGAGCACCTGATCAAAAGCTCATTGGTGTCATACACCTGATCAAAAACTTGAGTGGATTCCTACCAAGGTGGTAGAATAGTGGATGTATCCAGGTTGGGGAACCACTATAAATTTCTTGTGTCGTATGGTTGCCCTCTTTCTTTTGTTTTCTTGCTGTGGTTGTGGTAGTTAGTTTCTGTGTTTTTATATTTTGATTTATTTACTACTACACTTAGTCTAATCTGCATTATCCAGCAGAGAATTTTATAAAACTTTAAATACTCTATTCACCTCCCCCCCCCCCACTCTAGAGTATTCCTGATCTAACAGCTCACTTTAAATTGGTACCAGAGGAGGTTCCTTTGGTTGTACAAGCTAACCCTTGAACCAAAGATCCTTTATTAGATCTAAATTTTATTTTTATTTCCATATTAGATTTATATACACAGCTATGGCATAAAACAAGGACTATGCAAGCACCAGACCTCTAATTTGCAACCTAAACATGTTTGCCATCTAGAAGGCAAGAATTAAATTATACATGAATTCTATTAATGACGATATATACAACTCTATTTTGATAGGTCCCACTCAAGCTTAAACTTCTGCAACATCTACAAGCACTACTGCAGTTCCACCACCTGAGTGGACGGAAGCCCACAAGAAGGCAAAGATAGTTGATGCCAAGGCTATGAACATATTGGCACAGACTATGTTAGATGATATTTTTCAGAAGGTGGCTGAATGCATCTCAGCCAAAGCCATCTGAGATTCACTAAATCAGATGATGGATGGTTCAGCTGATGAGAGAAAGGATAGGAGATCCAACCTCATATCCTTATATGAGAACTTCAAGAAATAAGAAGCTGAATAAGTAGCTGATATGTATAACAGGTTAAGCTCAATCATCAATGAGCTAAAAACCTTGGACAAGGACATCACCCTCACAAAGGTGAATGACAAGATTCTGATGTGCTTCCCAAGCTCATGGGATTCAAGGATCTGGCCCATCAAGGAAGCCAGAAGCCTAACTGAGAAATCTACAGAATCTCTATTGGGCAAGTTAAAGTCTTATGAATAACTGATCAAGTCCAGGGAGGCAGCAGAGCAAAGGACACCTCCACCAGTAAGAAAATAACAAAGTATAGCTTTCAAGGCTGCTGAGGAGACAGAGACACCAACATCAAATAAAGAGCTCATGAGTCTATTTGCCAGAAGATTCTACAAGATGGCAAGAAAGGACTTTAAAAGAAAGTCATCTAGGCAAGATGACAAACCTAGGTATGATAAAACACCAACTAAAGAAGTGGTGTGTTTTGGATGCAAGAAACCTGGGCACTTCCTCTCTGTGTGTCCAGAGAACCAGAAGAAAGAGAAGAGAAGAGAGAAAGACACCAGTAAATAGCACACCAGCAAACCTTCTTCCAGCAAATACAAGAGGAAGGAAAAGGGTTTTATTGCTGAAACCTGGACTGAAACTGAAGATGAATCAACATATTCCAGCTCCAGTGAAGATGAGGAAGAAGCAAGGGCTAAGGAGGTTTGCCTCATGGAAATTGATGCTTCTAGGAGCAATTCAGAAGAAGAGGAATCAGACAATGAAGAAGCTTCAGATTCAGAAGCTGATAAGGTACTATCTTCTTTTGATTACACTTCAGATTCTTTTAAAATTGAATTTAAATCAATGTGTATAGACTTAATAAATTCAGAAAAAGAGATTAAAACCCTTAGGGAAAAATTAGGAAATTTAGAAAACATTAACTCTGAAAATAATAGGTTAAAAGATGAATTATGCTTAGCTAATGAGCAAATAACATTGTTAAAAACTGAGCTTTGTGAGGCTAAACAACTTGAGGAAATTCTTAATGGAAGAAACCTCAAGCTGATGGACATCACAAGCACTGTGAATGTCAGACTTAATGGGAAGCTAGGCTTGGGTGCTTCATCAGGTTTGCCCCCCATTCTCAGGAAGAACATCTTAGCAGCCCCCATAAAATTTATCACTGCTAAGGGAATAGAAAAGGTAATCAATAAACAAACAACAAAAAATGTTTCTAAATCAATACATCAGAAAACCAACAACCAGAAAACCATAGGTAACAAGGTTTAGCAGAATTCGTCGAACTTAGATCTACGAAATCTAGCCAGTTCGTCGAACCCATATTGACAAACTCTGAATGCAAACTATAGTTATAGTTATTTGTCTAACTGCGATCGACAAACTCTATATGGTTCGTCGAGCAGAGATCGACAAACAAGGGGCACAGAAAATGAATATATTCATTCTCTGGGTATAGATCGATGACCTCAGCCCTATTTGTTGAACTCTGGTCGACGAACTCACAGAAATTCGTCGAACCCAGAAAGACTTAACCAAAACTTTAATTATAACAAAAACTTAAATAATTCCAGGAAAGCTTTTAATCCACTAGCTGATTGGGTCATACCACCTAGGAGATATCACCCTCTAGGATATAAATCCCAACTAGATTATTCTGTTATTTCCAGCTTTTCATAGCAGGAAAACAAAGGACCCAAGGTAACCTGGGTCAAGAACATTTAACTGTTTTTCATTACAGGTGAAGAGCTGTCCAAGTGTGAATTAACCTTGGTACCTGGACAGTGGCTACTCCAAACATATGACAGGCAGCAAGGACAATCTAACTAATTATAAGTCCAAGCCAGGACCAAAGGTCATCTTTGGTGACTCCAAATGTGGCCAGTCAGAATGTTTTGGAGAAGTGAAGATTGGAGCTGTCACATTCAAGAAAGTGACATATGTCAGAGGACTGAAGCATAACCTCATCTCCATAAGTCAATTATGTGATGAAGGTTATCATAAATTTCTACCAGTAGTAACTTGCAGGTACATCACTTGTGTGAGAGTTTGGATGGACTAAACCCTACTCAAGAGTTTCCAACTCATCCTTCTATACAAGTCATTGAAGAAAGTGAAGATGAAGGCATTGAAGGGAGTGATATTCCCCCAACAGCAAACATAATTCCACAGGAGGAATTAATTCCAAATGCTGTTGAAGAACCAACTCCACCAGCTGATCTTGTCACACTTAGGGATCACCCCAGATCTCAAGTTATTGGAAACATATCAACAGGTGTACAGACAAGGCATCAACTCAACCAAGATATTATGCATGCCTATTTTCTCTCTCAGATTGAACCTCTATCCATCCATGATGCAGAGCAAGATCCCCACTGGATCATTGCAATGTAGGAGGAATTAAATCATTTTGAGAGATGTAAAGTTTGGAATTTAGTTCCAAGGCCTCAAGACTACCCAGTCATTGGAACCAAATGGGTATACAGAAATAAGCTGGATGCACAAGGAGTAATAGTATGGAATAAAGCCAGGCTTGTTGCACAAGGATATATGCAAGAAGAAGGAATAGATTATGACCAGACCTTTGCACCTGTTGCAAGGTTGGAAGCAATCAGAATATTCCTTGCCTATGCAGCATACAAGAGATTCAAGGTCTATCAAATGGATGTGAAAAGTGCATTCTTGAATGAAGTACTCAAGGAAGAGGTGTATATTGAACAATCTCCAGGTTTTGTTTCTCCAACTCATCCCTCTTATATTTACAAACTGCATAAAGCTCTCTATGGTCTAAAGCAATCTCCAAGAGCTTGGTATGAGACTCTAGCCAGCTTTCTGTTAGAGTATAAATTCATTAGAGGCATTGTAGATAGAAGACTTTTCACTAGACATCATAAGGATCAAATACTGTTAGTATAAATATAAGTGGATGACATAATATTTGGATCTACTGATTCAAAATTATGCAAGAGATTCTCTGATCTCATGCATTCTAAATTTGAAATAAGTAGCATGGGTGAGCTTTTCTACTTCCTTGGTCTCCAAGTGAAGCAGCTCCCTAATGGCATCTTCATCTCCCAAGCTAAGTATGCTAAATAGCTTATCAAAAAGTTTGGGATGGCTGATGCCTCAACAAAGAAGACACCTTTGGCTACAAATGCTATAATTGATTCAGATGCACATGGGAAACCTATGGATCAGAAACTATATAGGGCCATTGTTGGATCCATGTTATACCTTACAGCAAGCAGACCTGATATCATGTTTGTCACATGTCTTTGTGCTAGGTTCCAGGTGAACCCAAAAGAATCTCACCTTATTTTCCTAAAAAGAATTTTGAGATATATAAAGGGTTGTCCTAGTGTAGGCCTATGGTATCCGACAGAATCAGAATTTGAGTTAACTGGATACTCAGATGCTGATTTTGCTGGATGTAGGGTGGATAGAAAAGGTACTTCAGGAACTTGTCAGTTCCTGGGTATGAGATTAGTATCCTTGTTTTGTAAGAAACAGTCATCTGTATCTACCTCAACTACTGAGGCAGAATACATTGCAGCAGGTAGCTGTTGTTCCCATATGTTGTGGATACAAAATCAATTACTAGACTATGGTATCAACTTAAATAATTCAACTCTACTTTATGATAACACAAGTGCTATAGCCATAGCACAGAATCCAGTCCATCACAGTAGGACAAAGCATATAGACATTAGGCATCATTTTATAAGAGAGTGTGTAGACAAAGACAAAATTAAGCTTGTCTATATCTACACTGATTTACAAAGGGCTGATATATTCACCAAACCTCTGGATGAGCAAAATCATCTCTTATTTATAAATCAGCTGGGAATGATCAATGGAGAAGACTTAGTTTAGTTTAAGTCTGCACTCGATGAATTTGCCAAAGTTCATCGAATGGAGCTCGACGAACTATGGAAAGTTTGTGAGATATTCGTCGAACGCAGTACGGCGAACTCTCTGTGAGTGAAGTTGTTTTCATCGAACGGAGATCGATGAATTCACTTCAGAAAACTTTCGTCGAACGGAGCTCGACGAATTATTTGACTATTAATTATTTCGTCGATCTCAGGTCGAAGAATTTCTTAATTTTCGTGGAACGGAGTTTGTCGATTCATATTCTAGAAAATATTATATCTAGGTTTTTCTTCGACCTCTGTCCCGCGCTTTCTGTTCTCTTGAACTTGATCGCCTTTTGTCTCTCTTGCAGGTGATTCTGATGGCTATTCCAATAGGTTCCCTAACCAGAATGAAGTTTGACACGGGCGTTGACGTCGACTTCGAATCCTTTCAACATTCAGATCCAATATTTCTGCATATAGTGGAATTTTTGGAGGAGCAGAAACTGAAAAATCTGATGTCAACAAGGATAAAACTGTCTGCAAATGAAATCAGAGAGTGGGTTTATACATCTACATCAGAGGAGAACACTATGATCGGAACAATTGCGGGTAACTCTGTATCTTTATCTCCCGCTGTACTTACTGAGATTTTTGGATTGATTAATGGTGAAGAACAGTTAGAAATCGATTCAGAAGAATATGATATGATGTTGAGTTTAATGGGATATACTGGAGATAATCCCAAAAAGTTGTTAAAGAAACATCTGTCTGTCGAATTTAAGTCCTTGGTAGATATTATAGGAAAGGTTTTGCTGGGCAAGCATACTGCCCATGACTACATTACCAGACACCAGTTTCTGGTTATGTGTGCAGTGCTTAATAAGAAGGAAGTGGATTGGGCTCAAATCATATTTGATTTGATAAAGAAAAATAACAACAAGAAGGAAGTCTATTTTGGAAGGATCCTAGGGATCTTCTTAAAGGAAAAGGCTGATGAATCACTGGTCTCACCGACCATATTCATAAATGCCAGTAAAAGGCTAACCTGTGTCTTATTTGGGAGGTGGGAGAGGACAATTGTCCAGCCCTCCAAGGCATCACCCTCTTCCACCACAGCTTCTGAAAGCACCAGGGCTGTAAGAGCCACTCCCCACCCTGATGAAGAGATCATTCCACCCTCATTATCTCTTCCAGCTATTCCACCTACACTTCCACCAACAGTCCAAATCATCTCTCCAACTCCGCAACCACAACAACAACCTCTACTACAACAACAAAAACAGTCTACTCATGTTCCTACTCCACCTACATCTCCACAAATTGATCTTACAGAGATCCCATCTTCCACCCTTCAAGAAAACCAACCACCAACTCCACCTGATTCCCCCCATGACACATATATTCCCTCACCATCACCATCTCCTCTTCCACAACATTTGTCCACCATAACATCTTTCCATCTACCAACCGATACAATCATGCTAGATGGTACTCCTCCATCTCCACCACCATCTATCATTCCTCCACATGTTTTTACTCACACAACATCTGAAACATCCACTGCTCCAACATTGGACCCCTCTACCATATCTTCCATCATTGATATCATCACACCCCTCATAAAATCAATCATAGCAGAGGCCATTATACCTCTTGCTACCTCTATATCTACTCTATCTACTCAACTTTCTGCCTTCACTGCTGCCCCCTCTTCATTCAGGGGCCTGGCTCCAGTATACACTGAAACCAGGCAGGGGGAGATGCTTAATGAAGAAGTTGCATCACTTCTAGTAGAAGCCGAAATCTCAGCTCCAGCAGCTCTAGTAACAACAGAGGCAGAAGCACTACTAGCAGATACAGATTTAATTCCAGGGGATGCAGATTTTATTCCTAATGATAGAGATTTAATATATTTGATTCATTTCATCGAGACTGACATGGACCTTGATGAGTTAGTCCCTGAAGAGACAGTTACTGAAGACATTCTTTTTGTTTCTAAATTCATAATTAATCCCACAGTAAACTTAGTTGATTTATTGAAAAGTTTTGATACTGCCTTTCTGAATTATATTCCAGCAGTACCTACTAAGCCATCCTTGGCTATTGGACCATATACTTCTCCAATCTCTCCAAAAGCTGCTAAGCAACTTAGAGATAGTTCTGTTATTTCAAAGCCAGCAGGCATGCCATCTCTAGAAGAAGTTATTTATGTTCCAACATTTGTAATAGATGACTCACCCATACCAAATCTGGATGATTTGATTTTGGTTGATATAGAAGAAGAAAGTAAGGCAGCTGCTGAAAGTAATGTCAGAACCAGTTCTCTCGTCTCTCATATGGCTTCTTCTCCTAGTCCTGTTGAAGTTTCTGCTCAAGCTCCTGAAAAGCCAATCATTTCTGCTGAGGCTCTAAAAGCACTCAATGACCTATATGATAACCCTCAGGGATCAGATAATGATAATGATGATGATGAGGATGAGGAAGATGATTCAGATGATGAACCTAAGAGGAAGTTAGCATCAAAGAAAAGAAAAGTCCCTCCTCCTCTTGCTCCAAAGCCAAATCCAAACAATGACACTCCCTATTATATTCTCCAAAAGATAACTCCATACAAAGGGATGCCATCTTGGATGTGGTTATCCAAAAATCAGCAGAAGGAGAGGAATAAAAGCAGAAGATACTCTCCTCCTCCAGCTCAGAAGTATAGAAGAGATCCACCTCCTCTAGCTGCTGGTGATTCAAGCACATATTCTCAAAGATCTACCCCACTTCAACATATCAAAGACACCAAGGGAGATCATATGAAAGGAGCCAGCACAGGCAATACTCTTCAGGAAAGAAACATCAGCAGCAGCAGCAACATCAACAACAACAACAATAATTCATTGAACATCAACCAGCTGAAGGCTATAAAAGACCTTCCTCTCCTCCTGTTCCTTTTGAAGATCCAGAAAAAGCTACTACTGCTAGAATGTCCAGGTTCCAGGAACTAGTAGGCATTTTTATGATTAACAAAGCCAAAGCTGAAGGAAAGGATCCTTCTGAATATTCAACAATGTCAAAGTATAGGAAAGAGAAACTTAAGAGATTTGATAAAGCTAACAAGATTTTCAATGTGGATGACTACATGAAGTTGCACCCAGAAGAAGTTGTCCCCAGAGCTACATCTTTGAAGATTCTAGGGGCTCCTGATATGACTATGACAAAAGTGCAAGCTTCAGATCCAAAAAGAGAGATTGTGTTTAAAGCCTAGAGAGAAGAGCAAGCAAGAAATGCCAAAGGAAAAGAAACAGAAGAAGTAAATTTTGAACTCTTTTGTTTTCTACAAATTATCTATAACTGCTATATATTCTGAACAAAGCTTATGTATATATATATATCTGCTGCATGTGTTATTGATCTCTGTCAGAAATATGTTTTCTCTGCTTTATTTATTTTCAATTTTGATTTGAGTCTGTAATTAGTGACCTCACCCAAATAGGGGGAGATTGTTGGATCCCTAGTAAGATTTAGGCTAGGTTCACTATGTTTGGATCATATGACCCACAATGTTTAGCCTGGGTCATAGTTGTGCCCTAGAGTATAGGTCAAGTCCTTAGAGTCAACATCACATAGACCAGCTATCAACAAGACTGTCAGAGACTCAAGACTTAGAAGATTTAAAGACTCTGTAAAGTGAGTTCGATATTCGTCGAACTCAGGTCGACGATTGTCGTGCTCAGCTCGACGATCACAGAGAAAATTCTTTGAGCTGAGCTCGATGAACTCTATTCTTTGGTCGACAAAAACTTGGACGCTACAACAACACTTCAAGTTCAGGAAAGGTCAAGATATCCCAAGTCTTTAGAATCAGACTTTGGTCGATGAACTTAGTTCTCAGCTTGACGAACCTGATTCTTTGGTCGACGAACTTTATTATTTGGTCGACGAATCTTTGGACTACTACAGCATTCTGTCAAGACTATGTTCTCTTGTCTTAGGTTGACGAACTTAGTTCTCTGCCCGACGAATTCTGGATTATCTACTTCAATAACTTAGAACCAGAAGACTTGTGTCGACACTCAGAGTATATGTCGACACCAACTGAGTCGACACTAGAAGCACTTGTGTCGACACACAGATGATCAGTTGATACTTTGGAAAGGTTATGTCGACACCACACAGAAGACTTGTGTCGACATACAGGATATTAGTTGACACCACTTATGTCGATACCATGAGTAATTGTGTCGACACACAGAATATTTGACAACTCCAGAAACTTAGCTCGACGAAATCAAATCTTAGGTCGACGAATTCTAGAGACTTTAACTTTCAATTCAGATACAACTGTGAATATTCTAAGTCCAGAATAGTTGCTGAACTTCAGTCGACGAACACAGTTATCAGCTCGACGAACTTCAGACGTAGAAAAGGAAAAGTTCTGAAGCATGCTGTTCAGTTAAGAGCTCGACGAACTGTGGACTCAACTCGACGAATTCTGTCATCAGTTCGACGATTCCAGACTTAGCATAAATTCCTTCTGTCCTTAGTCTATGGCAATAATTTCTGAATGATTAATGATAAAATATTCTCTGAATATTACCGTTGGATGGTACATTAATCACGGCTTTTATCAGAATTATTTTTTTCCATTTTTCCAAGGGTCAGTTGGGGAAAGAAATCAATGCAGTTTATTTTCAAGGACCGCCAGCATTAATTGTCGTAGAAGGATTCAAATTTCGAAAGGAAATTCCCTCAGGAAATATAAAAGAGATTTTTCTCTCTTTCTTGACAGCAAGCAAGTAAGAACAATCGGAGTACCAGAGCAATTACAGAGACACAGCATACACAGACACAGAGATTTTCAATCAGTCTGTCTTCAACAGCTTCTCTGCTCCTTTCACAAAAGCTCTGATACAAAAAGAAAATCTGCTCTCAGAAGAAGAAGAAGAATCATAAAAAATCAAGAGTCTTCTTACTTCAACACTCCAGGACTTCCAAGGACAACAACTATCAAATCTGTCAAGAAGATCCTGCAGATAAAGGCTAAAAGCTTGAAGGCCTATCACCCTGCAGCAAGGCTTCCATATTTCTCTGAACCATTCAATATCTCAGGGGGAGTCATTTGCTACCATCAATAATCCACAAGTCTTCTCTCTGATTGTTGACAGAGAAGACATAATTAACTCTCTCACCCCCACTGTGTAAAGGGTTGTCATCTCCCTTCAAAAATGATTCCTGGTTACAAGTCACCTGATCAAAAGACTTGGGGATTTGGTTTTTGAGCACCTGATCAAAAGCTCATTGGTGTCAGGCACCTGATCAAAAACCTGAGTGGATTCCTACCGAGGTAGTAGAAGAGTGGATGTACCCAGTTTGGGGAACCACTATAAATTTCTTGTGTCATCTGGTTGTCCTCTTTCTTTTGTTTTCTTGCTGTGGTTGTGGTAGTTAGTTTCTGTGCTTTTATATCTTGATTTATTTACTACTACACTTAGACTAAGCTGCATTATCCCGTAGAGAATTTTACAAAACTTTAAATACTCTATTCACCCCACCCCCTACCCCCCTCTAGAGTATTCCTGATCTAACAGCTCACTTTCAGTTGTAAACCAATTTTATAAATACTGAGGTAGGATCATTTGTTGATCTGAGTGTAGGGCATGTGTGTCTGAGGTAGGGTTATTTGTCTGAGGTAGGAGAGTCATTCTCTCTGATTGTATGACCTTTTGGTCTGAGGTAGGATCCAACTTTGAATCTGAGGTAGGGCCTTTTTGCCTGAGCTGTACGAGAGTCATTCTCTCTAAGGTGGGGCTATCCACCTTGTTGAAACAGAAAATTCGGTCTCTGTGGAGTTCACCCTTGGGTAATGGGTGATCGTGCACTTACTTCCCTCCCGCGAGCTAAACAACAAAGGAAAGAGAACAAGGGACCTACCTAAGGGCCCGGTGCGGAGGTTCCACCACACATCCAAAAGATCTTAGAGTGCTTCCCCTCCCTAGCCAAATGTCGAGCTAAGGATACCTCAAAAAGCACAAGAAGACTGAGGCACAAGTAAGCATGCATTCTGAGGTACCCCCTTAGGTCTATTTATAGTTTTTAAAACCTAACATGTAAATAACATAACTCCTTTGTTTTGAATGGTTATATGCAGCCAAAAGTGGTCTGCCAACAGCAAAACTCCGCTATTCCGAACAGCTATTTGCAGCCTAGCTGGGTCTGCCAACAACGTAACTTCGTTGTTGTGGAAAGCTACTTGCACCCCCTACATCGGCATCTAGGTAATTTGGCCTCTAGGCCCCACTAGGCGAGTGCCGAGGAATAGGGGATCAACTCGCCCCTCCCATGGGGCGGAAGCGACCTGACTCTTGCAAATCGCCTCCTATATCTAGGAGAGAGCAAGCCGAGATGTCATAGCTTGCATGCCCTATACTGGGGCGGGCCATCGACAAGGTCTCCTAGGAAGGCGCGAACTAGGTCTGGCTCGCACAACTTGCTCGCCTCACCTTGGTGGAAGCAAGTCATCCATCTAGGTTCGCCCGCCTGCTTCTAATGCACGCCGCTCGCCCCTGGCTCGCCCACTAAGCCTAGTGGACTCACTCGATGAACACGGGGTTGTACACAATCCCCGCTCTTTTTGAGCTTGGCAAAGCTCAGAAAGAATCATCCCACCTCAACTGTTCGGTGAGTGTTTTGCTGAGCTGGATGGAATCTTTTGGTGGGTCCCACCAGGATGCTATAAATATGTCACAGAGTCTTTGGGAAAAATCCTGCCTTTCCATAACCTTCCTTGCAAACTATAGCTGAACGATGCCTGTGTCAGAAGAGATGCGAGCGCGCCTAGCAGCTGCGAGGGAGGGGATGCGGGAGCAGGTTCTTAATGCCGCCCCGTGGCTAGTGCATGGATCGCACGACCCCCTCTTGAGGCTGAAGAAAGAGAAGATAGTCAGGCGGTCTCCCGCGAATGACTCCCCTGGGTTCAGCTCGGTGGTCGGTGCCGAGGTCGCCCATGAGGTAGGCGAACCTCCTGCTTGATTTACCACTCTGTGTTGGGTACATTGGAATATATGCACCAGATTTGAAGAAGCTTCACCCTACTCAATGATATACATCAAGGTGTATTTGATGTGCTTTGAGTTTATATGTGCAGGTTAAGTAATTGCAGGGAATGCAGAAAAGTTTCTAAGTCCATGTGTCGACACCCAGAGATGCAGTGTCGACACTTATGAAGGCTAGTGTCGACACCTAGAGAAGCTGTGTCGACACTTGGAGTAATTGTGTCGACACCAGGAAAGGCAGAGTCGACACCAGAAGAAAAGTGTCGACACATACAGGCAGTGTCGACACACTGTGAAGAATTGTCAACATAATCTGTGTCGACACTTAGAGGCAGTGTCGACACCCAGAGACGTTTTGTCGACATCAAATGTGTCGACACCAGGAGGCTGTGTCGACACACAGCAAGCTTCAACAAAGCTAAAGTACTTGTGCCGACACAAAGGAGATGTGTCGACACTCAGCAAGTTTCAACACATGAAGGCATGTGTCGACACAAAGGAGATGTGTCGACACTCAGTAAGTTTCAACACAAGAAGGCATGTGTCAACACAAAGGAGATGTGTCGACACTCAGCAAGTATCAAAAACAAAAGAAGATGTGTCGACACAAAGGAGTTATGTCGACACACAGTAGAATTCAACTAAGTATTAAAGAAGAAGTACTTGTGTCGACACACAGAATCAGTGTCGATACATTCTGAAGAAGCAGTGTCGAGAAGCTGTTATAACAACACAAGGAGTTCTGTCGACACCATCAAGGAAAGTGTCGACACTTAGTCTACTTGTGTGAACACTTGGTCTATTTGTGTCGACACATAATGACTATCTGTCTCGACACTTTCAGACAGTGACAGAGATTTCAAGAAGTAACTGGATGACCTGACAGCTGCCATTTCAATCGGTCAACTGCAACTATCAAAGCTGCCAGAAGGTTGTTAGAAACCGGATCAGCCGGTCACCATGGAGAAAGTTTATATAAAGGCTTTTTCTTTCAACAGTGACAATCAATCAACAGATTATTCATTGAAGATCAATAACAGATTGAAGATCTACACAGAGATCTAACAATACAAAAGAAGATGTGCCTTATCTGAAGGAGACAAGAACCAGGATCAGCCTGGACCAAGTAAGGTACAAAGTTATTCTTCTAGTTCAATTTCTAGTACTGAGTCAGAATCAGATACACCTGCATCAAGTGATGTGGGTGGGTCTGAATCTGAAGGAGATATTCATCAGTTAATTGATGAATATAGGGACTTGTTGCAGGCCTTGAAGAAAAGCAAAACCTTGGCCAAAACTCAGGAAAAGGAGATTGCTAGTCTTAAATTGGCTGCTGCTGATTCAGACAAGTTGTTTGATCAGAAACTGAATGAAATAGTCAGGCTGAAGAACATTACTGTTATTCAGATAGGTACTATTACATTTAAGAATGATCAAATTAGAAATCTGGAGGTTAGACTTCAGAAGGAGAGAGAGATTGTAGTAAGTTTTTCTAAACCTAAATCTATTTTACCTTTGATAGATGAGTTTGTACCTCAAAAGGGTAAGACTGGATTGGGGTTTACAAAACCTGCCTGGACAGCTAGGTCCAAATCTAAGGGCAAAGCCCCAGCACTAAACAAGAAGCTTGCTGTAGATAATTCAGCCAGGGTTGTACCTAAACAAAGGTACAACAAGTTTGAGTGCTGGTGTTGTGGCAAGATAGGCCACTTTTCCATAGATTGTTGGCACAATTCAAGTGTCAAGGAGAGTAGCAAACTGCCTGCTAGAAGAGCTACAGGTAGTTTTGTTAAAAGTCAGACTAACTTGCACCAAGGACCCAAGAGTTATTTGGGTTCTAAGGTTAAGTAATCTGTTTTGCTGGTGAGTCCAAGTGGCCATGCCCCTATATGGTACTTGGACAGTGGATGTTCCAGGCACATGACTGGAACTAGGGGGTTGCTGAAGGACTATACACCTATCAAGGATTTCCCTAAAGTTACTTTTGGTAGTTCAGAAAAAGTAATCATCAAAGGCTTTAGTAACATTTCTAGTAACCAAATTACAATTACTCAAGTGGCTTATGTAAAGGGTTTGAAACATAACCTCATTAGCATAAGTCAGCTGAGTAATTTAGGATATGACATCTAAGTTGTCAAGAATGGTTGTCATATCAAAATGTCAAGTGATCAAAAGATCATTTTGACAGGATATAGGAAGAGAAATGTATATTGTCTTGACTTTGTATGTGAGAACAATGTTTCTCCTATTTGTCTTGTAGTTGATGAGAAAGTCTCACATTGTGTTAAATGGCGCAAGAGGCTGGCTCATCTTAACTATAAGACAATTGGTCAACTCTTTAGCAAAGAGTTAGTGAGGAATGGTCCTCAAGTTAAGTGTATAAAGGATGGGATATGTTCAGTTTGTCAAAAAGGCAAGCAGACCAAATCCACCTTTCATAGCCTTGATAACAAGGATTCTGTGAGGTGTCTATACCTCTTGCATATGGATCTTTTTGGTCCTATGCCAGTTCATATTCTAAGTAGGAAGTTCTACACATTTGTGGTAGTTGATGACTATTTTAGATATTCCTGGGTGTTCTTCCTAAGACAAAAATCTGAAACCCCAAGTATCTTATATAGTTTTGTTAAACAAATTCAGAATGAATTGGACAGTACAGTGGTCAAAATCAGAAGTGACCATGGTACTGAATTTCAGTCTGAAAGTATGACAAAACTATGTGAAGAGTTTGGGATTTTTCAGGAATTTTCTTCACCTAGAACAGACTGAAGATGGCTTGTCCATATGCCAGTCTAAGTTCACCCTAGAGTTAATAAAGAAGTATGGTATGGAATCATCCACTACCATGAAAACTCCTATGGGGTCAAGCATGTCTCTAAGCAAAGATGATGCAGGGAAACCTGTAGATGAGAATTTGTATAGAGGGATAGTTGGCTCCCTACTATATTTGACTGCTAGTAGACCAGATATCATGTATGCTACATGTGTCTGTGCTAGGTACCAAACATGTCCTAAAGAATCTCATTTGACTGCAGTCAAAAAGATTTTGAGATATCTTAAGGGCACACCTTATCTAGGCCTTTGGTACCCAAGGAATGGAGATTTTGTATTGACAGGTTATTCAGATGCAGATTTTGCAGGCTGCAAGGAAGATAGGAAGAGTACTACAGGAACCTGTCAATTTCTAGGTGGAAGGCTGGTGTCATGGAGCCGTAAGAAGCAGACCAGTGTGGCCATCTCCACAGCTGAGTCAGAATATGTTGCTGCTGGAAGCTGTTGTGCACAACTTTTATGGATTCAACACCAGCTAGAAGACTATGGTATTCAAGTAAGTAGAACACCTTTATTTTGTGATTCTACAAGTGCAATTTCTATTGCAAATAATCCTGTCTCACATAGTAGGACTAAGCACATAGAAATTAAATACCATTTTCTAAGAGAACATGTAGAAAAAGAGGATATTTCCCTAGAATATGTTAACACAGATAATCAGGTAGCTGATATGTTTACAAAACCCCTAGATGAAACCAAATTCAATAATTTTAAAATTAAATTAGGAATGTTAAACTTAGAATAGTTTTAAAAATTGGATAAGTAAAATGGTGTCGACACAAGGAGTTGTCTGTGTTGACACATAGAAGTGGTGTCGACATTTCAGAGAAATGGTGTCGACACATCTAGACAGTCTGTGTCGACACTTCAGAGAATTAGTGTTGACACATCCAGAGTAGGTGTCGACACATCCAGGGTGGTGTCGACACTTAGGATTTACATAGAATTCATCGAGTAGAGTCTCCATTAATCATCGAGCTGAGATGTATAAGTGTCGACACATATATTATGTCGACTATATTTGTGTCGACACATAGTTGTCGAGACATTAGAAGTAAGTGTCGACACTTTTCAACAGTGTCGACACATTTTAAGTATTTTGACGCGCCTTTTCACCTTCGATTTTAGAAAGGTATAAATAGGTCTTCACCATTGTTTGTCGACACGCTCACCATAGTTTCGAGACCAAACTTGTGTGTCGACATCTCTCTTCTCTAAATTCAAAATTTCTCCAAACCCTAATGGAGCCCAAGCTAGACGAGAACATCAATGAAGGTTATGAGCTCGTGCGACACGCCTTTGATGACGCGGAACTATAAATCCAAGGTGTTGTAACCCTAGTTGCAGAGACTGGGTTAGAGTATCTTGTTTTAGAACCAATCAAGATTTGGAAGGAGGTCCTTGAATTCTTTAATGCAGCTACTCTTGATGACACTGGACTCAAGATTAAGTCCAAAGTCCATGGGGCAAAAGTCAAGATCACCTAGAAAAGTCTAAGAAAAGTTCTACATCTCCCTAGAACTAAAGAAGAGGAAGTTATACCTGCATCAAAGACAAGGGAGGCACTGCAATGGTGTGGTTTAGATTCAAGTATGAAAATTGGATCAGTTTTTAACAGGAGAGGAATGAACATACAAGGAAAGTTTATATCTGAAGTAGTTGGGAAGGTGATACTGAGCAAGCCTGGTAGGCATGATAGAATATCAGCTCACATGTTCAGTTTAATGACAAGGATAATTTTCCACCTTAAAACTGATTGGTCAGCAGTAATGTTTGATAAGATAAAGGAAAGTATGAAGAAACCCAATCTAGGTAGGATTATGAGTTCATACTTAGCTGGAAGTATTCCTGAAGTCATGAACCAAGCTGCTGGTTCTAAGATAAATCATATGAGGAGAATGGATGTTAGGATTATCTCAAGGTGGGATAGGGTGTTGACAAAAGAAATGCCTACACCAGAGAAGGAAACACCTCAGAAGAAGAAGAAGAAGAAAGCCATTGTGGCTCCTGAATCCTCAAGTAGCTCAGAGGAGCAAGTGGTTTTTAGTTCTGATGTTGGAGAGGATGGCAATGCTGGACAGTCACCAGCAAGACCTGAAGAAGCACAGAGGCAGGGGGAGCAACCATCAGCTCGCCCCATTCACCTGGATCCACTCTAGGGGGAGCCTCAACATGTGGATGAGCCAACTCAATTAGATAGTGAAAGGGCTACCCAAATAATTCTTGAGGTAATCAATGAAGTTAATCAATCTATTTTCAATATTGAGGATGAAGTATTGACTGAATCATTATTTGATGTTGATCAGCAAACTCAGTTACATAGTTAACCATAAGATGTTGTCATGGAGGACACATCAGTTGCTGATAATGCTACAGAGATCAGAGATTCTCCAGTCCATCCTCAACAGGAGTTTACTCTAGAAGAGCTGTTCCCTGATCTTTTACAGACTGACTTTGAGGGAGAGAAAGCAGTTGTTGAGGGGGAGTCAGCTAATATTGAGGGGGAGCATATAGATTTTCAGGAGGAGACTGCTAGAAAAGAAACTGAGGAGCAAATGGGTACTGAGGAGCTACCAAAAGCAGAGAAGGAATTTCCCCCTACTCCACAGGATAGAGTAGACATTGCTAGTACTTCTGACTCTGAAGATGAAGAGGCTGCTAGAGCCAAGAAAAGAAAGCTATAGGTTTTCAAAAGGAGAAGCCAGACCTACAAGAAAACATTGCAAACCATTGTTCCACAGCCTGCCACAACTGCTGATTATAGTTCATTGATGGTGGCTTTGCAGATCAAGCTAGATGAGCAAAGGAAGGTTTTACAAACTTATATGGATGAAGGACATAAATCCCTTCAATTTGATCTGGCTCAAGATATAAAATCTATTAGATTTGAAATAAATCAAAACAGGAAAGAAATGACTGACTATTTTCATAAAGGAGGCAATGCAGTGGTATATCTGGCTACACATCAAGAGCAGATAAAGAAACAAGTTGATGATATGGCAGTAAAACAAGGATATGTTCTGGAAAACCAGATTAGAATGAATGACAATTTAACTGAATCGCATAATGTGATTGTAACTGAAATGCAGAATCTTGCAGCTGCTCAGACTGCAGCAAGGACTACTGTCAAGGCTGAGTTTGATAAACAACTATAAGAGAGCCTAAATGTTATTAAAACTGCCATTGAAGATTCTCAAAAGGTTCTCACTGAAAAGCTCCAAAGGTTAAAACCTTTTTATAAAGATGGAGTTAACTATTTGAATGCTCAGATCAGATTTCAGAAGGATGATCTTAGGGATCATATAGAAAGAGAAGTCATAAAGGGGGAGAGGGTACTAGTCAAAGCAGGCTCTGACCATGCTAAATCGATTTCAAACAACATCAGAGCTACCCTTGGATATCCACCTTGTGTGATGATGATAATGTGGCAGAATCTGGGACAAATCCTGCATATTTTGGAGGTGAGCCAGCTGAAGTTGCACAAGTAATCTACCCTCCAGCTGATTTTGAGATGATACATCAGGAGGTACAATCTATGTATAGTCCTCCTGAGGGTAATCAGAATATTATTTTTGAGAAAGTAGTGCAGCCTGTGTCAGAGGCAATATTAAAAGAGCAAGAAGCATTATTAAAAGAGCAAGAAGCTCAATTATCCAAGAAGAGGTTCAAAGAACATGCAGAGTTAAGGCCTGATTTTGAGCAATGGAGCCCAACTTCTAGGAATATCATATTGACTGCTTGGAAGGCTGCAAAGGATAATTTCCTAGAGAGGGGTAAATGGTACTCTGACCAAGAGTGGAGAAAACATGAATGTTAGAAACCAGGCCGGGGGGTCCCACACATTTTGGGTAAAGGCCCCGGTCCTAGCCGACTGCAGTCGAACGGCACAGCATCCCCAACCAAATCTCCCGGGGGTCCCACACATTTTGGGTAAATGCCCGGGTAGGTTGTTGAGGCCCGGGGCTTGATCCCGGGACCTCCTTTATAAGAGGCGCCTTAGCCAACCTCTCATACCCAACTGCACTTGGAAACCACCCGTCACCACACATCTTCCCAAAACCCCGAGGTTATGGTAAGGGGGGACCCAAAATGTGTGGGACCCCCCGAACAAAAGATGGCCATCTTTTGTTAGAAACCAGGCCGGGGGGTCCCACACATTTTGGGTAAAGGCCCCGGTCCTGGCCGACTGCAGTCGAATGGCACATACATGAACATTTTGGGTAAATGCCCGGGTAGGTTGTTGAGGCCCAATCCCGGGACCTCCTTTATAAGAGGCGCCTTAGGACTTGGAAACCACCCGTCACCACACATCTTCCCAAAACCCCGAGGTTATGCCCGCTGCAGGCGATGTGGGACTAACCCCAACCACAGGACCGCAGGGATATTCCGCCACACAAGGGGGCCCACCGGGGTCAACACCCAGACCTGGAACGCGATGGGGAAAGCCCAAACATGCGGTCCCACACACACGTGTCTTGCTGGCTAATATAATCTCAACACACCCCTGCAGCAGGACAACCTGGCTCTGATACCATGTGGAAACCACCCGTCACCACACATCTTCCCAAAACCCTGAGGTTATGGTAAGGGGGGACGGGGGTACATGAACACAAAGGATCGCCCGCTGCAGGCGATGTGGGACTAACCCCAACCACAGGACCGCAGGGATATTCCGCCACACAAGGGGGCCCACCGGGGTCAACACCCAGACCTGGAACGCGATGGGGAAAGCCCAAACATGCGGTCCCACACACATGTGTCCTGCTGGCTAATATAATCTCAACAATGAAGCTAGGCAAGAGGCCATAGTACAATACAGAAGGAAGGCTAAATTAGGGAAGCTACCTCCTAATGCACAGGAGCCTAGCAAGTATTTCCCTAAGCCTTATCATTATTTTGAGAGATAGAAGATAAGGGCTAAAGAACAGAAAAAGAAAGATCTTAAGGGAAAGAAGCCTGCTAATGACAATGATGCTCTAGTTCAAGCAAAGATTTAATCTGGAAAGGGCATTGTTATCAAGGAGCCAGAGCATCCATAGGATAGAATTTTCTTAAGTTTACAATTTGTAATCATTTGCATTAAACTCCATGTAAACTTTTGATTAATAAAACTTTTGGAAGTTGTAAAAACAATGTTTAATGTTCAATCTATTACATTGTTATTCTGAGATAATTGTTTATACATGTTTTGTTTATACATGTTTAGTATTTACCCTGTCGTATAATACTGTTATACATCATATTGAGTATTTGTTATGAATGGTGTATATCATTGACTAAGGGTTATGACTTCTCCAAATAGGGGGAGATTGTTGGGTACATTGGAATATATGTACCAAATTTGAAGAAGCCTCACCCTACTCAATGATATACATCAAGTTGTATTTGATGTGCTTTGAGTTTATATGTGCAGGTTAAGTAATTGCAGGAAATGCAGAAAAGTTTCTAAGTCCATGTGTCGACACCCAGAGATGCAGTGTCGACACTTATGAAGGCTAGTGTCGACACATAGAGAAGCTGTGTCGACACTTGGAGTAATTGTGTCGACACTAGGAAAGGCATAGTCGACACCAGAATAAAAGTGTCGACACATACAGACAGTATCGACACACTGTAAAGAATTGTCAACATAATCTGTGTCGACACTTAGAGGAAGTGTCGACACCCAGAGAAGTTTTATCGACATTAAATGTGTCGACACCAGGAGGCTGTGTCGACACACAGCAAGCTTCAACAAAGCTAAAGTACTTGTGTCGACACAAAGGAGATGTGTCGACACTCAGCAAGTTTCAACAAATGAAGGCATGTGTCGACACAAAGGAGATGTGTCGACACAAAGGAGATGTGTCGACACTCAGTAAGTTTCAACACAAGAAGGCATGTGTCGACACAAAGGAGATGTGTCGACACTCAGCAAGTATCAACAACAAAAGAAGATGTGTCGACACAAAGGAGATGTGTCGACACACAATAGAATTCAACTAAGTATTAAAGAAGAAGTACTTGTGTCGACACACAGAATCAGTGTCGACACATTCTGAAGAAGCAGTGTCGAGAAGCTGTTACAACAACACAAGGAGTTCTGTCGACACCATCAAGGCTAGTGTCGACACTTAGTCTACTTGTGTCGACACTTGGTCTATTTGTATCGACACATAATGACTATCTGTCTCGACACTTTCAGACAGTGACAGAGATTTCAAGAAGTAACTGGATGACCTGACAGCTGCCATTTCAACCGGTCAACTGCAACTGTTAGAGCTGTTAGAAGGTTGTTAGAAACCGGATCAGCCGGTCACCATGGAGAAAGCTTATATAAAGGCCTTTCTCCTTCAACATAAAAGAATAGAACACAATTTCGACAGAAGATCTAAGAAGTTGGAGAGAGAGAGCTCCTTCTAAGAAGAGCAGTTGCTGAACCAGGCTGCTAAGTAAGATTCAGATTGAGATCTGAGTCTCAAGACAGAAGTTGATTGAAGATCATCTTCACAGGAGATTCAACCCTACTAAGTTCTAATTCAAGAAGCTTTGAAGAAAGCTAAGGGAGATTGATCTCTGCCAAGTTCTTCCAAGAATTCATCAAGAAGCCAGTCAACTCATCTCTCTCTGTCTGGGTTGTGGTTAATTACTTTGTATTATCAAATTCCTGTAGGATCTTGTATAGATCTCAGTTGTAAGCCTAAATCTATAAAGGCTGAGGTAGGGCATTTGAGCCTGAGTGTAGGAGAATCATTTCTCTGAGTGTAAGCCTTGTTGAAGGCTGAGGTAGGGCTGTTTAGCCTGAGTGTAGGTCTTGTTGAAGACTGAATGGTAGGGCTTTGTGCCTGAGTTGTAGGAGTGGGGACACTCTGAGTTGTAGGAACCTGTTTGGGGTTCTGAGTTATAGGATCTGAGGAGTAGTGCAGAAGTTAGGCCGAATCTAGTACACTACTAGATAGGCGAAGGGGGAAAGTGGATGTACCCAGACCTTGGGGAACCCCTATACAAATCTGTGTGCACTCTGTGTTTGTTTATTTCTGTGATTGCTGAGCTAGCTGTGCTGAATTGCTATTGAAAATTGCAAATACAAGTTTAATTGTTCAGTGTTTCTTCCTTAAATTTAAAAAGTTAAAGTTCACCTATTCACCCCCCCCCCCCCTCTAGCTGGTTAGGCACTATTTCTTTCACTCTGCTTCTGATTTCTTTTTCTGCAGGAGACACCCTGCGAACATGGTGGCGACAGAAGGGAATCGGGGCATTCCACCCCATTGATAACTTAGCGGGATGCCAGCCCTTCGACCCAGGGGCATGCCCCTCCTGCGATTTCCTCATTGCCAATTCCACCTGGGCTAGGGAAATCTTTCGCAGCTCTTGAATACGAGCTCTTCTAGGGAAGGTCCCTAGTCGGGTACCTCACGTCCACCGGCTAGTGTGGTGGGCGTGTCAATCCCAGGTGAGTTTGCAGACTTGCTTGCTTATTGTTGAAGTGTTAGACCGGGCGGCCTGGCGGTCTAGTCTGGCGGGTTGTTAACCGCGCGGTCTGGCGGTCTCTCTTAGAAGCTTGAAGACAGGGCGGTCTAGCGGCCTCCTATTGCGGCCTACTCTTCTCCTGCTGGTGTTGCCGAGCGGTTAGCCCATTTGTCTAACCGCGCGGCCTGTGCGGTCTCCTTATTTCTAGCCGCTCAACCCTGTAATTTTTTAGTCCCACATTATTTGTATGTACTCTCTCCTATCTCCTCCATTATATAAAAGGGAGGTCATACCTTTGTAAAGATTATCTTTTTTGGATAATAAAATTTCAATTATTCGAAATTCTGTCTGTTTTTAGTTGCATGTTCGCTACTTTTTACATGGTATCAGAGCACCCGGTCTTTTCCTCCTGATTGTGTGCGCTCTCTGATTCTCGTGGCTTGTTTCTGCTTTCCGCGACCTGTCTTCGCAGCTTGCCTTCTCTTCTGCCCACTGCCCTGTTCGCGCGATTTGTTTCCCCTTGCTTCTCTTCTCTCGCTGCTTTTCCTTCTAGCCGCTCCTGCTTCCTAGTCGTCGCGACTTGTTGTTGTCGCTGCTTCTTGCCTCCTCTTCTCTTCTGTTCGCTCGGATTTTTCAGTCCGCGCGACCTCTTCCCTGTGCCTTGGTCTGCTTCCTGGCCGCTGGTGTTCGCGCGGCTTCTTCCCATTAAACCGCTGCGGTTTCGTGCGGGCTGCTCTCTTTTCTCTCCCCGCGGCTTCTCTTCTTCTCGCGCGGCTTCCTACTTTTTCTATGTCTACTTCCGGTCTCTCCACCCCCATTATCTCCACCACTCCTGCAGCTCCTCCTCCACCTACTCCTTCGGGCAACCTTGGCACGCTTTCTAAGCTTTTTGGCTCCAACTATCCCGATGGGAGCATTTCTTTCACCTTTCTCCTTTGCTCTCAGTGCAAGCATCATCACCTCACTGATGACCCTCCTCCTCTTAACTCTCCTAAATTTGATGACCGGGATGCGAGTGATGCCCTTGTTCACACTTTCCTGGCCAACAGCCTCTCTGATGAGTGCCTTCCCGTCATTCGCCATGATGAGACGGTCAAGGCCGCCTGGCTTCACCTGGCTGCTCTCTATTTGAAGGGGGGCCAGACATCTCGCATTTATACTCTTTATGCGGACCTCTTCACCCGCCCCTCCATGTCTCCCGCTGCGGCTTATCAACAGGTTCAGGCTCTTGGCGCAGAGATCCTACAGAATCGCCCCTTCTCTGCGAACTTGGTCGACCAACATAAACACTTCCAGGAACTCCTGGTTGTTTGTTATCTTCTTCGTCTTCCCGATTCCTATGATATGATTCGCCACCAGATCTTGGGTGAGGCGGAATTGCCTACCTTGGATGCCACCGCGGCTCGCATTGCCACTGTTACTTCGCTGCTCCAGCGGCCGCTGTTGGCCTCCCCTCCTTCCCAGGACACCTATGCTCACCAGGCTCAGCGGGGAGGGGGGGTCCTAGTGGCCGCAACCACTCAGGCGGGCGTGGTTCGTCCAAGTTCCTCTGCTCTCACTGTGGTCGTACCGGCCATTCTGTTGACCGCTGCTGGCAGAAACATCCTCATCTTCTCCCTTCCGGTGATGCTCCTTCCTCGACCTCAGCCTCCTCTCAGCTGTCTGCCTCTGTGGCCACGACTTCAGGTAGTGCCCATGCCGTTACCCAAGGTAAATGGTTGATTGACTCCGGTGCTACCAATCATATGACTGACAATCCTCATTGCTTCTCTCTCCTTGAAACGCATGATCGCCTACCCCCGGTTCGTGTGGCGGATGGTTCACCCTCCCCGGTGCTTGGGACGGGCATGGTTCAAGTTACCCCATCGCTTCGCTTGGAGGACACTCTCTATGTCCCGAAGTTCCCGTGCAATTTATTATCTGTTACTACTTTATGCCGGCAACTTCAGTGCTCTGTCTTATTTACTCCCACTTCTTGTTCTTTTTAGGACCCGAGGACCCAGCGGACGATTGCTATTGGGACTGAGAGCGGCGGCCTCTATTTTCTCGACGACGTTTCCACTCTGTCCGCCATTTCCTCCTCCTCTACAGATCTACTTCAATGGCATCTTTGCCTTAGACATCCTCCGCCTCGGATTCTTTGCCAGCTTCTGCCCCACTTACCTCCGACCAGTCCCTCGCTCAACTGTGATGCATGTCAGCTTGGCAAACATCATCGCTCCTCCTTCCCGCCGAAGCAAGGACGTGGATCCTCTCGCCCATTTGATCTCATTCATTCTGATGTCTGGGGTTCTGCTCCTAAACTCACCGTTGGTCAGGTAGTTCCTACTTTGTAACTTTTATCGATGATTTTTCTCGATGTACTTGGGTGTATCTATTAAAAGATCACCCTGAACTCTTTTCTATATGGCAATCCTTGTATTTCATGATTAAGACTCAATTTAGCATTTCTATTAAAGTTTTACGATCTGATAATGCTAAGGAATATCTTAGTCATGAGTTCTCCTCTTTCTTTCGGCAACATGGTCTACTTCATCAAACCACCTGTGTTTACACCTCCCAGCAGAATGGGGTGGCGGAGCGTAAGAACCGTCACCTTCTTGATATCGCTCGCACTCTCATGATGCAGATGCATGTACCCCGCTCCTACTGGGGCTACGCTGTACTCCTCGCCTGCTATCTCATCAATCGTCTTCCCTCCACGGTTCTCCACGGCCAGACCCCCTTCTCCATTCTATATCCCCGCAAGGAACCCTTTGCTCTCCCTCTCCGTGTCCTTGGTTATACGGCTTTTGTTCATGCTCCCTCCGCTACCCGCGACAAGCTTTCCCCTCATTCCACTAAGTGTGTCTTTTTGGGGTACTCCACCACTCAAAAGGGCTATTGCTGTTTCGACCCCGTTCTGTGCAAACAATTTGTCTCCGCGGACGTGACATTCTTCGAGAATGCTTCCTACTTCTCTCTTGACTCCTCTCTTCCACCTGCTGTCTCTGCTTCTCCACCGCCTCTCTCCATTCCTTCCCCACCCCTCAACATCTCCCCTCTTCCCTCATCTCCTCCCTCGTCTCCTTCTCTATCCGTCTCACCTCCTATCCCTCCTCCCTCCTCTCCGCAGCCGTCTCTCTAGTCTCGCGCCAGCCTTCTCCACCACGGATGCTCCGGTCGCGGAGGCACCCGTCGACCTGGATCTTCCCATTGCTCTTCGCAAAGGGGTGCGGGCGTGTACTCAACACCCGCTTGCGGCAATTGTTTCCTATGATCGGCTTTCTCCTTCTCGCAGGTGTTTTACCTTGGATATCTCCCCTTCTACCACTCCCCGCACCTACTAGGAGGCTCTTGTTATTCCTCATTGGAAGTCTGTCATGGATGAAGAAATGGCTACTCTTACTGAAAGGGGTACCTGGACCCTTGTTCCTCCCCTAGTAGGTACTGATGTGGTTGGCTGTCGCTGGGTTTTCGTTGTGAAATTTCGCCCCGACGGCACTGTGGATCGCTACAAGGCCCGGCTGGTGGCCAAAGGCTTCACTCAAACTTACGACGTTGATTACTTTGACACTTTCTCTCCGGTTGCTCGCCTCAGCACCATCCGGGTTCTTCTCTCTGTGGCTGTTAACCGGGATTGGGCTGTAACGCCCCCACCTGTCACATGACATATAACGGTGGGTCCGGCCGGGGCCTGGTGGGCCAAAACCCGAACAGGCAAGCGTACCTATCGAATCGTAGTACCAAGGTCGTATTTAAACACGGGGCTGTCAATTACTTCTACTCACGCTCTAACTATTATCCTACCGGAAAACTAATGGGATTTGAGAATTTTTTTAGAATAAAACAAAAGACAACTTGCAAGACGAAAAACTTATAATAAAAAGCTAGCATTCGATCAATGATTCACCATGAAATTAGATGAGAGAGATAAAAATAAAGATAGTTTTAATTTTGCAAATCATACTCGACCGTGACGGATCCGAAAATAAGACAAAATCTCGCTAGAGCATTAGATCTCCTAACTTATAGACTCTTCGATCGAAATCTCTTTACAAACCAAAGAAGCCTAAAGTTACATTATCGAGGTGATCCGCACTATTGGATTTGACTCCAATCCGGAGGATTTACGTCGTCCTATCTCTAGGATTGCGTTCAACTCCTTCCTTCTTTGAGTGATCTTTCAAATCATGAGTCTCTCGACTGCTATGAAATGAGAACAAGGTCTACTACCGTATACCGGAAATACGGAGTCGACGCAAAATAAATCAAAGAAGGATCGAGCATGAAATAACAAAAATAAAACTAAGAAAGAAAATAAACTCTCATCTCACTTCATGGATCCTCACGATCGAATGCTATAGGAAGTTAGCTACGCATAATTGAAAAGGAAGACAAAATAAAAGAAGAGAGGAACATTTTCATTATTACTACTAAAAAGAAACGTTCACAATGCTAAAACAAAATGATCTTAAACAAAGCTTTCAAACAACAATTGAAATTACAACTAAAAGGGAAACTAGAAATGGAAATTACAATGAAAAGAACTCTCTTGACTTGTACTCTCTTGCTCTCTTGCTCCAATCCAACCTCTTCAAAGCATGGGATATGGGTTCCTTTTATAGGAGAGGAGGGAAGCATCTAGAAGAAGGGGGAGATCAAGGGTGTGGTCGGCCATAGGGGAGGAATGTTCATGCATAGAATTAAATGAGGGGAGAGAGAGAATGGGAGGAGTGCATGCATGTATTTAATGACAAAATATGTAATGGGAAGGGGGAAGTGAATGGGAAATAAAGGGGAGGAGAGAGATGGTAGGGGCCGGCCATGCAAGGGGAGGATGCATGCATTGCATTAAATGAAGGAGAGAGGGTTGGCAAAATGCATGTATGACATTGAAAGGTGGCCGGCCATGCATGGATATATTCATGCATGGTAATTAATGAAAGAGGGGCTGCATGGGGCTGCTTTGGGCTCTTATATAGGCTCGGGTTTAGGTTGGGGGCTGCTTGGGCTCGGGCTCCACATGTGCAAGACTTGAAGGAGGCTCGGCAAACATGAAATGGGTTGGACTTGAGCTTGAGGGCTGCACCAAATTGAAAGCTCGGGCTGCTCTTGATGTGGGCTTGAGTGAAATAATTCAAGGGCTGCATGTTGAGCTCGGGTAGGATGTAGAGTGGGCTGCTCCTTGTTGAAAGCTCGGGCTGCACATGATGTGGGCTTGAACCTACAAAAAAAAGACAATACAATCATGGATTAGTCTACATAAAATAACAAATTTAAAACAAGATTTTAAAACACAATAATAATAAACACATTACAACATTAAAATTAAAACATTAAGACATATCATTAACTATAATTATTATACATAACATAATATATAATAACTTAATACATATAATAAGACTATATAGATTTTTATATCAAAACTCTAATAGCACTAGGAATTAATATATTGTAAAGAGATATTAAAACATGAAATAACAATCATAAAATATAAATAAAATTAGCCATTTTGAATACTAAATTACCCCCAAAAAGGATGACTAAAACTAGTCATCAAATTCCCCCATGCTTAGACATTTGCTTGCCCTCAAGCAAATAGAAATAAAAACTAGGGAGGAGCAAAAAGAAAACAAAAGATATATATTTTTAAGTTCCATAGTTAAGAAAAACAAAACATGAAAAATTAAACTATCCTAATATTCATATTATCAACTAGTGGGGTGAGAAGTGCACAATAGAAAATTTGAAAATGGAACCCTAAAAATCTCATTAAAACATAAGAAAAGTCTACTAATTTCTAAATCTTAAAACAAGGCATCCAAAATAAACGAAAATAAGGAAAACAAAAGTAGAGGTTCTAAATAAACGGCGCATTAACAAACTACTCGGTTGCTAGATAAACATTAACCCTAAAACACTCCAAGATAACCTCCAAAGAAATCCATCAATGATGGTGGCCATAGGCTTGTACGTTCACACTTTCTCCACTACGCGAATTTACGTTCTAAGATCAATAGGACTTCTACTAGGCATTAAAACTTGGCTTAGGTAAATGATTAGGAAGTGGAATCAAAGATAAACATGAAGGTTTTTGCACTAAACCAAGGTGAGCTCAAAAATAAACAAAGCATAAAAAAATGAGGAATAACGAGTATGTCATTTCTCCAATATGAAACTACAAAAACAAGGCCATGCAAATTTTTCTTTTATAAACTTGGCCAAACATAAACTTTTTGCATTCATTTTTTTTGATTTTGTAATGATATATTTTTTTTTCCTTTCTCAATTTTTTTCTTTTGAATGGCATTTGATAAGAAAGCTCCAAAAATAAGCTTGAGAATTTCCTATTCATTTCAAAAATAATACCCTTCCCACAAAAAATAATTTTTAAGCTCAAATTTATAGTGCAAAAATAGAAAAGATTTTTGGCTTTGGTGAATATAATGAAATGAAAAGTGGAGCTAAAACAAGGAAAAAAAGGAAAAGGCCAAAAATTATTTTGCAAGGGTTTTGTTTTTGGTGGGCAATAAAAGCTCAAACTATTCAAATGGTGTCCTAAATCATTTCTAAAGAACGTAAAAATGGCGCAAATGCTTCGAGAGTAGCTTGGTACAAGTTCTAGACACCAAGAAAGACTAACTCGCAAGTGAAAAAGAACTAATGATACCTAGCAACCATTCGTAAGCAACTAACCGAATAAAAATACATAACTACACGTTGCTAGCTTATAACATAAAAACTGGATGCCTATATTTAAGAAAAAGAAACTAGTAGAACTAAATTATGCTAAAATGATAAGTTTAGAAAACATTTTCAAAGGAATCTATATAGAACTACAAAAACCGCACGGGCCCACACTTCACTAGAAGAAACATGAAAATAAAGATAGAAATAATTTTAGATTTTGTTTTTCAAATCGGTTTAAGCACAATTTTTTTTTAATTCTTGTTTTTCTAATTTTTTTGGGTTTTATATTTTATAATTTTTTGGGGATTTTGATGTCATAACATAAAATACTATACTAATATAAAACATAATATTATTTTTTTTCCTTTTGAAAGAAGAAAAACAGAAAAAAAGACCAAAAGAAACTAGACCCCCCCATGCTTAAATTCTTCATTGCCCTCAATGAAGAAAACATAAAGAAAAAGAGAAGGGGACTGAGAAGAAGAGAAAAAGAAAAATGCAGGAAAAATAAATAAATAAGAACATGACTTCCCCGGGTTCGTGAGATGAAGGCGGATGTCGCTCCCCCATACTTACTTTTTAGAGTACTTGATCGTCAGCAGGTATGACTTGATCCATCTGATATCAGCAGCGGCGGAGCGGCGACCACGATCATGGACTTGATTGGCCTCCGGTAGAAAGAGCAAAATAAAAGAAAACTAGATAGAGTCCATGGGCAGATGCCCGAAAATGTTTTTTTATTACAACAGTCCAAATAAAAGAGTTTCATAATAAAAAAAATAGTAGTCCAAAAATAAAAATGTCCATCAGAAAATAATAAACTAAGAATCAAAAAGAAGATTCACTTTGGCAGGAGTCACAGAATCATTAGAGAAATAGAGTTTAAGTCTATGGCCATTAACTTTAAAGTCCCCCTTATCGGGGTGTGATAGTAGCACAGTGCCGTAAGGAAAAACATCCTTGACCGCGAACGCTCCGGACCATCTAGATTTAAGCTTTCCCGGGAAGAGACATAAACGCGAATTAAAAAGAAGAACCTGATCGCCTGGTTTAAAAGTTTTAGGGTGGCGCAGGTTCTTATCGTGATACAATTTCGTGCGTTCTTTATAAATTTTATTATTTTCATATGCGTACGCTCGCCACTCGTCAAGCTCATTTAGTTGGTTTTTTCTATGCTCGTCGACCGAGTGCGGATCGAAATTAAAAAACTTTAACGCCCAGTACGCACGGTGTTCTACTTCTACCGGAAGATGACACGATTTTCCATAGACTAATCGGAAAGGAGTACAACTGATGGCGGTCTTGTAAGCTGTCCGATAGGCCCACAGAGCATCGTCCAATTTTAAAGACCAATCCTTACGAGAAGTTGAAACGTTTTTTTCCAAAATTCGTTTAAGTTCGCGATTGACTACCTCGACCTGACCGTTAGTTTGGGGGTGATAAGCAGTGGATAATTTATGCGTAACGTCATATTTGGCTAAAGCCTTAGTGAGTTGAGCGTTGCAAAAATGACTTCCCCTATCACTAACGATCGCTCGAGGAAAACCAAAGCGAGAAAATAATTTTTTTAGAAAATTGACAACAACGCGAGCATCATTATTTGGTAGAGCTTGGGCCTCTTCCCACCTAGAAACATAATCGACTGCGACTAGAATATATTTATTTCCTAAGCTGGAGGGAAATGGGCCGACAAAGTCTATGCCCCAAAGATCAAAAACTTCGCATTCGAGAAAGTAGTTTTGTTCCATTTCATTTTTATTTGAGAGATTTCCAGTCCGCTGGCATCGATCGCACCCGCCCACAACGATTTGTGCATCTTTAAATATGTCTGGCCAATAGAAGCCAGCACTAAGTACTTTGTGTGAGGTGCGGTTAGCTTGATAGTGCCCGCCAGTCGGACCTTCATGAACATGTTTTAAAATTTGGTGACCCTCTTCCCGCGAAACACATCTCCTTACCACCTGGTCCGCACAAATGCGAAATGGAAATGGGTCTTCCCAAAAATAATACTTCAACTCCGAAAAGAATTTCTTCTTTTGGTGAGTGGAGTATTCTCTTGGAAGGACCCGGGCCACAAGATAATTGGCCAGATCGGCAAACCAGGGGGTAGGAGATGAAGAAATATTAAAAAGACGCTCATCCGGAAAAGAGTCATTAATAATAGTTTCATTTAAAATATCTAGATTGGGATTTTCAAGACGAGAGAGATGATCAGCTGCTATGTTTTCCGCTCCTTTCTTATCCCGAATCTCCAAGTCGAATTCTTGAAGTAAGAGGATCCAACGGATAAGACGCGGCTTGGCATCCGGTTTAGAAAGGAGGTACTTCAAAGCGGAATGATCCGTGAAAACAATAACCTTAGAAAGAGTAACATACGGTCGGAATTTATCAAAAGCAAAAATAACCGCTAAGAGCTCTTTCTCCGTCGTGGGGTAATTTTCTTGCGCAGAAGTGAGAGTTTTACTAGCGTAGAAAATCGGATGAAAGTTCTTAGCGACTTGTTGACCTAAAACCGCACCTACCGCATGATTACTCGCATCACACATGATTTCGAAAGGTAAATCACAAACTGGGGCGATCAAAATAGGAGAATTTATAAGTTTTGATTTAATTAATTCAAATGCCTCGAGACATGATTCATTAAAAACGAAAGGAGTGTCTTTTTCGAGAAGGTGGGTGAGAGGCTTAGTAATTTTTGAAAAGTCTTTAATGAATCGTCGATAAAAACCCGCATGCCCTAAAAAACTTCTAATCGCTTTAATATTTGTAGGCGGCGGTAACTTTTCAATTACTTCAATTTTTGTCTTGTCCACTTCAATTCCCCTAGCGGAAATGTTGTGGCCAAGGACTAAGCCTTCACGTACCATAAAGTGGCACTTCTCCCAATTTAAAACTAGATTCGTTTCTTCGCAGCGTTGTAAAACTTTTTCCAAATTTTCTAAACATAAATTAAAGGAGTCGCCAAAAACAGAAAAATCATCCATAAATATTTCCATAATATTCTCTACGTATTTATCAAAAATAGCAAGCATACACCGCTGAAAGGTGGCGGGTGCGTTGCATAATCCGAAAGGCATTCTACGATAAGCAAAAGTTCCGAAGGGGCAAGTGAATGTCGTCTTCTCTTGGTCCTCGGATGCGATAGGGATTTGAAAATATCCCGAGAGACCGTTGAGGAAGCAATAAAAACTGTGCCCGGATAAACGTTCTAAAATTTAATCGATGAAGGGGAGGGGGAAGTGATCTTTTCGAGTGGCATCGTTTAGCTTACGGTAATCGACGCACATCCTCCATCCCGTTATCGTCCTAGTTGGAATTAAGTCATTATTTTCGTTTGTTACTACCGTAATCCCACCCTTCTTAGGAACAACCTGGACTGGACTTACCCACTGACTATCGGAAATAGGATAAATTATCCCCGCATCTAATAACTTAAGCACCTCTCCCTTCACAACCTCTTTCATATTTGGATTACGACGACGTTGTGGTTGAACTACACCCTTAGGATTATTTTCAAAAAATATTTTGTGTGTGCAGAAAGAGGGGCTTATGCCAGGAATATCACAAATTTGCCACGCTATAGCTCGGCGATGCTTTTGTAGTAGTTCGATCAATTGATTGTTTTCGGATTGGGAAAGAAAAGCCGAGATTATAACGGGCAATTTTGAATCTTTTGTAAGAAAGGCATATTTGAGGTGGTCAGGCAGTGGTTTTAAATCAAGCTGTGGTGGTTCGTCATAAGAATTTTTTAAATGTTTCTCTTTTTCAAAAACAAGATTTTCATACTTTTTTCTACTACATACAAAATTATTTTCAAAATTTTCTTGGATCGACATCACCGGGTTGTCAAAATTATGTGAAGAAATTTCAGAAAACGAAGAGGAAAATTCATTGGAAGAAATGTTGGAAAGGGAAAGGGAAGAATCTTCATTTAAAACATCAATAGAGAAGCATGAGTCATCATTTGTAAAGAATTTTTCATTGATTGATTAATAGAAAATGTGACCTCATCATCTCCCACACGCAAAAACAACTTTCCGTTACTAACGTCTATAACAGCTCGAGAGGTGGCTAGAAATGGTCGTCCAAGGATAAGAGGAACCTCGACGTCCTCTTCAATATCAAGAATGACAAAATCCACCGGGAAGATGAATTTGTCGACCTTTACTAGCACGTCCTCAACGATACCTAGTGGATACTTGATAGACCTATCGGCTAATTGGATACTCATTCTTGTAGGGCTCAGAGTGCCCAATCCTAACTTCTTAAATAGTGAAAAAGGCATCAAGTTGATGCTCGCTCCTAGATCTGCTAACGCATGTTTAACAAATAAATCACCAAAGACGCAAGGAATGGAAAAACTACCCGGATCGTTTATCTTTTTAGGCATATTAGAATTTTTAATGACTGCCGAGCATTCTTCATTCAATGTTACATGTGATAAGTTCTCCAATTTCGTCTTGTTCGTTAATAAGTCCTTAAGATATTTTGCGTACTTCGGCATTTGACTAATCGCTTCATGAAATGACAAATTAATGTGAATTTGTTTGAACATTTCAAGAAAGCGTTGGTACTGATCATCTAGTTTGTCTTTCCTAAGTCTAGCTGGATAAGGAGGTGGCGGAAATTCTTTTAGAACAATCGGAGCATCATTTTGAAAACCATTTTTTTCTTTTGCAGAATTAGAAATAATGGAGTTATCCTTTTCTTTTTCAAAAATAGATTTTTCTTTTTCAAGATCTATGTTATTATTCTCCTTGGGGGTACAAAGAGGAGGGACAATCACCCTTGGCTCTTCCCTTGTGGTGGGCTCGTTAATAACTTTACCGCTCCGAAGGGAAATCGCATTTGCGTGTTCCCTTGGGTTAGGCTCAGTGTTCGAGGGAAGAGTTCCAGGTGGTCTCTCGGAAAAGGCCTTGGCGAGCTGGCCGACTTGATTTTCTAAGTTTTTCATTGATCCTGTTAAATTTCTAATAGTGGCATCGTTCGAGCTTATATATTTAGCGAGGATCTCTTCCAAAGGGGAAGGTTTTTGAAAATTTTGTTGCGGTGGTGGTGGTGGTGTAAAATCTTGCGGTGGGCGTATGGCGTTAGCGTTATTACTCCACGAGAAATTTGGATGGTTAAGCCATCTGGGGTGATAAGAATTAGAAGAAGAAGAAAAACCAGGCGGAGAAGAAAAATTCGGAAAAGCAGAAAAATTGTTTGCAGAATTATTTTGAGCAGGCCTGAGTATGTTCCCCAGATAATCCACCTGCTCGGCAGCAGCAACATTCACATTTTCATATACCTTAGCGGCGGAGGAAGCAGTCATCTCCGAAATCTTCTTGTTCAACATTTCCACTTGAAATGCCAGTTGCGAAACCGAGTCCACTTCATGGATACCTGCAGGTTTAGATGGGCGAGTCCTAGACGAATTCCACTGATAAGTGTTCATCGCCATGTCCTAGATAAGCTCAAGAGCGGCTTCCGGAGTTTTGCGGTCCAAAGAACCAGCGGAAGCAGCATCTATCATTTGCTTAGGTTCTTGATTTAGCTCATTGTAAAATGTCTGAACCTGTAACCATACAGGCAGAGCATGATGAGGGCATCTTCTCAAAAGTTCTTTGAACCTCTCCCAAGTGTCATAGAGGGTCTCAGAAGCAATTTGAGAATAAGAAGTTATATCATTTCTTAACTTAGCAGTTTTAGCGGAAGGGAAATATCTAGCAAGAAATTTATCGACTAAAATGTTCCAAGTAGTGATTGATCCTCTTGGAAGAGAACTCAACCACTGTTTGGCTTTAGTTCTTAAGGAGAAGGGGAAGAGTCTTAGCCTTATAGCATCATCTGAGACACCATTTATTTTGAAGGTGTCACAGATTTCAAGAAAATTAGCAATATGTAAGTTCGGATCTTCATCTTGTAATCCGTCGAACTGTACATATTGCTGCACCATTTGAATGATGCTAGGCTTAAGCTCGAAGTTATTGTTCGCAATCGCAGGTCGAACAATACTTGTCTCTGTCCCCTCCAGATTGGGTCGAGCATAATCGGACATGGTCCTTTGCTGAGCCATTTCTGGGTTAGGGTCTCCCATTTCAGAAAAATTACAATCCCCGAAGGAATCCTCAACCGCTGTTTGAGAAGTGGAAGCCCCGAATCGTAGCTGTCTCCGAAAGGAGCGTTCGATTTCCGGGTCCAAATCAACAAGTAGCGACGGATTCGCTCGGGTCATGCACTAGAAAAGAAAACGAGGGAAGATGAAAATGAAAACTTGGAAAAGAAAGAAAAAGAGGAAAAGAAAGGAAATTGTTTTTTTGTTTTTTTCTTTTTGAAAAAAAAAATTTTTTTTTCTTCTTAGACGGCTTGGCCCTCGAACTTCCCGAGGACTACCCGGTGAAGGGTTCGCCCGGTACTAGGTAAAATGGTGGCGCTTAAAGCCCCTTACCCTTTTCGAGAGATTTTAGGTGGGGTAGAAATAAGGTGAAGTGGGTTGATTATAGATATTTAAATATATAAATATAATTTTTTTTTGATTTTTTTGTAGAAGTAATAGCGCAAGCGTATTCAAAATATTGACGAAGAAAAGTCCCCGGCAACGGCGCCAAAAACTTGGTGGGCCAAAACCCGAACAGGCAAGCGTACCTGTCGAATCGTAGTACCAAGGTCGTATTTAAACACGGGGCTGTCAATTACTTTTACTCACGCTCTAACTATTATCCTACCGGAAAACTAATGGGATTTGAGAATTTTTTTAGAATAAAACAAAAGACAACTTGCGAGACGAAAAACTTATAATAAAAAGCTAGCATTCGATCAATGATTCACCATGAAATTAGATGAGAGAGATAAAAATAAAGATAGTTTTAATTTTGCAAATCATACTCGACCGTGACGGATCCGAAAATAAGACAAAATCTCGCTAGAGCATTAGGTCTCCTAACTTATAGACTCTTCGATCGAAATCTCTTTACAAACCAAAGAAGCCTAAAATGCATTATCGAGGTGATCCGCACTATTGGATTTGACTCCAATCCGGAGGATTTACGTCGTCATATCTCTAGGATTGCGTTCAACTCCTTCCTTGTTGAGTGATCTTTCAAATCATGAGTCTCTCGACTACTATGAAATGAGAACAAGGTCTACTACCGTATACCGGAAATACGGAGTCGACGCAAAATAAATCAAAGAAGGATCGAGCATGAAATAACAAAAATAAAACTAAGAAAGAAAATATACTCTCATCTCACTTCATGGATCCTCATGATCGAATGCTATAGGAAATTAGCTACGCATAATTGAAAGGGAAGACAAAATAAAAGAAGAGAGGAACATTTACATTATTACTACTAAAAAGAAACGTTCACAATGCTAAAACAAAATGATCTTAAACAATGCTTTCAAACAACAATTGAAATTACAACTAAAAGGGAAACTAGAAATGGAAATTACAATGAAAAGAACTCTCTTGGCTTGTACTCTCTTGCTCTCTTGCTCCAATCCAACCTCTTCAAAGCATGGGATATGGGTTCCTTTTATAGGAGAGGAGGGAAGCATCTAGAAGAAGGGGGAGATCAAGGGTGTGGCCGGCCATAGGGGAGGAATGTTCATGTATAGAATTAAATGAGGGGAGAGAGAGAATGGGAGGAGTGCATGCATGTATTTAATGACAAAATATATAATGGGAAGGGGGAAGTGAATGGGAAATAAAGGGGAGGAGAGAGATTGTAGGGGCCGGCCATGCAAGGGGAGGATGCATGCATTGCATTAAATGAAGGAGAGAGGGTTGGCAAAATGCATGTATGACATTGAAAGGTGGTCGGCCATGCATGGATATATTCATGCATGGTAATTAATGAAAGAGGGGGCTGCATGGGGCTGCTTTGGGCTCTTATATAGGCTCGGGTTTAGGTTGGGGGCTGCTTGGGCTCGGGCTCCACATGTGCAAGACTTGAAGGAGGCTCGGCAAACATGAAATGGGTTGGACTTGAGCTTGAGGGCTGCACCAAATTGAAAGCTCGGGCTGCTCTTGATGTGGGCTTGAGTGAAATAATTCAAGGGCTGCATGTTGAGCTCGGGTAGGATGTAGAGTGAGCTGCTCCTTGTTGAAAGCTCGGGCTGCACATGATGTGGGCTTGAACCTACAAAAAAAAGACAATACAATCATGGATTAGTCTACATAAAATAACAAAGTTAAAACAAGATTTTAAAACACAATAATAATAAACACATTACAACATTAAAATTAAAACATTAAGACATATCATTAACTATAATTATTATACATAACATAACATAATATATAATAACATAATACATATAATAAGACTATATAGATTTTTATATCAAAACTCTAATAACACTAGGAATTAATATATTGTAAAGAGACATTAAAACATGAAATAACAATCATAAAATATAAATAAAATTAGGCATTTTGAATACTAAATTACCCCCAAAAAGGATGACTAAAACTAGTCATCAGGGCCCCACGCCATATAGCACAGACAAGCGAAGGAATTACGTGTGGAAATCAAACTCTACGCGTATCCTTAACTCATTCCATTCTAGCGCAGCATTTTTATGTTAGCATGAACTCAAACTAGAATGTCCACCAATACATAAATATCACATTTATATATAACAACACCAGGAATGTATACAACCCACACACCCTGGCCTTATGGCCTTACAGGTTCCTCTTTTACGCATCAATAGCTTCATACATCGGCACGCAGGCCGGCCACACATGAAATCCAAACACACCTCTTCGCATGGCCTTCAAGGGCCTATAGCAGCAAGCTAGCCATTCCATTTATTCATTTCAAGCTGCGGCACCTGCAATGAGACATCCACCAAAAAGCGGCAAAACAAAGGAACGGTCAGCATTTGGCTGACCCATTATAACGACCCTACCCCCTACCCGGGGTAGTGGTTCCTTCCCTTTATGCAGTGCTATCATCTATCATCAAGTATCATCAAGCATATATCATTTTCTTTATCCCGCTAGCAAACACATTACATCACAAACGCTGGAATCCACCAGACGCTCCGTGCACTCAGGGCACCTTCTTGGCGTACCGAAATCCACCAGTCATACACCGCTGATCAGAGGTTTTAACTTGTTGGTTGACCGGCCCTAGTCCACCAGTCTCGCAAGCTGGCGACATCCCGCCCAAACCACTCAGAGGTACAACCTTACATCATCCAATAACAACCAGAGCAGATCGACCCACACCATGTGTGTGGCAATCCGGGTTTATCCAAGCTCCCCAAGCATTACCACCAATTGACCCCCCTCCTATTCCGATCGACCCACCCATGTGGTGCAGCAAGCCGGGTTTAACTCGGCTCCCCAGGAATTGCCACCAATCGATCCCTACCTAACTAGATCAACCCACCCTAGTGGTGTAACAGGCCGGGTTTATCTCGAGCTCCCCAGGCGTGCTACCAATTGATCATATCATAACCAGGAGCTTCACCAAAGCCTCCTCACATTCATCATCACATCCATACATTCATCACAACAGAAATCCATTTGCACATCATAAAATCCACAGAGTCTTCTCCGGTTTACCCATGAACATCATCAATCCAGACTACCGGTTCAGATGGGCTTCACACAGCATGTCTGTGCGTACTCCATATTTCCGGCTCTAGATGCAGACTCAACAAAGGAATCACTTCCGTGATCCACCTCTTGGTGGAGGATTCCAAGCACATGCATAAAGAAAGGACTTTGATGTCCAAGAAGGAGATCGTTACCATTGAAGATCGCTTTGGTGCCATGAAGTATCCGAATGGAAATCACCGCCTCGGCTCTGCCTTCACGAATCCGCTCTCGGATCTTTGCTCTGCACTCCGCAGCTCCTACAACAGCTGGTAGTTTCCTCCCTTCCATCTTGCCTTAGGCCTTTCTTCCTCCCTTTCTTGGAATAACATGAAGAAGAAGAAGAAGAAGAAAAGAGGGTTATATCCCTTTTTTCTCGGCCTTCACAAAACCTGGACAAAGCCCAACCACTGGATCCAGGAAGAGGGAAACAAACGGCTCAGATTTGGCCAGAAAAGCTTGAACACGGCCTGACATTCCCTGTGACACGCCCGTGTCACAGGCCGTGTCCCTCAAAGCCAATACACGGCCGTGTGACACGCTCGTGTCATGTGCCGTGTCCATGACACGCCCTCAGACACACCCGTGTTTGAGGCCGTGTACATCAACGAAAATAATCCCAAAACAACCTGAGACTTCACACGGCCTGGCATACGCCCGTGTTCCTGGCCGTGTGCACCTGGACACACCCGTGTCCCGCAAACACGCCCTAGCGTAAGACGTCAAACTGAGTTCTATGACCACTGACACGCCCTGTGACACACCCGTGTCACAGGCCGTGTCCTCACTCGACACTCGACACTCGACACTCGACGATCGTCGAGCAAAATTCGTCGACCTCACGACTCGACACAACCCAGGCCTGACACGCCCTGGGACACACCCGTGTCCCAGGCTGTGTCACCCATGCATGAACCCAAATTGGCCCAAAATGACCCAGAACTTCGGGGTGTTACAATCCTCCCCTCCTTCAAATAATTTCGTCCTCGAAATTTGAGTCCAATCAGTCATTCATCCACAAGACAATTGCTTATGCACATTTACGTGACATATGCCAAGCCGCACAAATGAACAAACATACAGCACATACAAACATTCCTAACGTCCACTTGTGCACATTTAGCCACAAAAGACATAAACACAAGACATCATGATCTCAAGTGCACCAACTTTTGACAGATATGTACACCATCTTTTATTTATCACAACATAGTTTGCATATATATAAACATAGTTTGCATACACAGCACTGGACAATCCATCAAGTAAATCTTCAGTCATAGCATCGAAGTGATTCACATCACACTTCACTTCCGCTTAGCCGCCCGATTTTGAAATTCGCGATTAAGAGACAAATTAAACACCCGAGGCTGAATTTCACCGACTGAGCTTTGCGGCTCTTGAACTTGCATCACATGCAATCGAGGTTGCGTCCGGGGTGCAAATGATTTGGCCACTGCTTTACCCTTTTCTTCATATTAAGCACCTGTCTTTTTGTCACTCCCTGGAGGGGCATTCCAACAAAATTTTGCTATGTGTCCTTGCTGCCCACATTTATAGCATATACGTGTATCAACACATCCTGGCCCATAAGTCGCCCCCGAAGAAATTGTCGACGGAGCTGATTCCGCAGACCTAAATCTTTACTTCTCTCATCTTCGAAAATCCAATTGATCCGATTGCGGCACGTTAAACTCTGGCCTTTCCGCTGCCAGTCGCTTATTGTCTTGTACTCATTTCATATCCTTCTCCAAAGCATGGGCTGTATCGACCAATGCTTGGAAGCCTTGGCTCACTGAACTCGGAAGTGCCAACCTCAATTCATCCCGTAGTCCTTCATAAAACCGATTTGTCTTTCGCGCTTCCTCCGCAAAGGTAGATCCCGCATATCTCCCCAATCTCGTAAACTCATGCAGGTAGGTATCAATATCTCGCTCACCCTGCACCAGACGTAAAAACTCATTTTCCATCTTAATCCGCTGCGACACTGGCACATACTTGGCCAAAAATATTCGGGAGAATTCATCCATTGAAACTTCCGTTAAACCTCGACCTGCCAAGTGATGCACTTCAATTTCATCCCACCACAATCGTGCATTGCCTTCTAACAAAAAAGTGGCCAACGTCACTTTCTGCTCCTCTACCGTCCTGATTGCGCTTAGGATCCTTTTTACCCTTGCCAACCAATCTTCTGCCTGCGTTGGTGAAAGCGCTCCACCAAACGTGGGTGGATGAAAGTTCATAAAACGTGTCAATGACTCGTCACTTGCTTGCGTTTCCACCACCACTGCAGCATGCTCTTGCCTTGCACCAGGCCTTGCCTGTCCAGTTAGTTGTGCCTGTAACACTGCAAGCACTGTCTCCGTTACCACCCGTATGGCTTCTGCCGAGGGAGGCATAGGCGCTTCCATGGGTGCTGCACTCTCATCAGACCGCTGGGGCTCAGACGGCCCAGCTCCATCCCTCGCCACCTATCAATGTACAGACCACCATTAATACATCAAATCATAACGGTACTGCTACATTGACTACACACTCACGCACATCATGTGCATGACATACATTCCGAGTGGACATTCATGAGTTCATTTATGTTCTCTCCTCCCAAACAATCTAAACCTGGCTCTGATACCACTTTGTAACGCCCCCACCTGTCACATGACATATAACGGTGGGTCCGGCCGGGGCCCCATGCCATATAACACAGACAAGCGAAGGAATTACGTGTGGAAATCAAACTCTACGTGTATCCTTAACTCATTCCATTCTAGCGCAGCATTTTTATGTTACCATGAACTCAAACCAGAATGTCCACCAATACATAAATATCACATTTATATATAACAACACCAGGAATGTATACAACCCACACACCCTGGCCTTATGGCCTTACAGGTTCCTCTTTTACACATCAATAGTTTCGTACATCGGCACGCAGGCCGGCCACACATGAAATCCAAATAGACCTCTTCGCATGGCCTTCAAGGGCCTATAGCAGCAAGCTAGCCATTCCATTTATTCATTTCAAGCCGCGGCACCTGCAATGATACATCCACCAAAAAGCGGCAAAACAAAGTAACGGTCAGCATTTGGCTGACCCATTATAACGACCCTACCCCCTACCCGGGGTAGTGGTTCCTTCCCTGTATGCAGTGCTATCATCTATCATCAAGTATCATCAAGCATATATCATTTTCTTTATCCCGCTAGCAAACACATTACATCACAAACGCTGGAATCCACCAGACGCTCCGTGCACTCAGGGCACCTTCTTGGTGTACCGGAATCCACCAGTCATACACCGCTGATCAGAGGTTTTAACTTGTTGGTTGACCGGCCCTAGTCTACCAGTCTCGCAAGCTGGCGACATCCCGCCCAAACCACTCAGAGGTACAACCTTACATCATCCAATAACAACCAGAGCAGATCGACCCACACCATATGGTGTGGCAATCCGGGTTTATCCAAGCTCCCCAAGCATTACCACCAATCGACCCCCCTCCTATTCCGATCGACCCACCCATGTGGTGCAGCAAGCCGGGTTTAACTCGGCTCCCCAGGCATTGCCACCAATCGATCCCTACCTAACTAGATCAACCCACCCTAGTGGTGTAACAGGCCGGGTTTATCTCGAGCTCCCCAGGCGTGCTACCAATTGATCATATCATAACCAGGAGCTTCACCAAAGCCTCCTCACATTCATCATCACATCCATACATTCATCACAATAGAAATCCATTTGCACATCATAAAATCCACGGAGTCTTCTCCGGTTTACCCATGAACATCATCAATCCAGACTACCGGTTCAGATGGGCTTCACACAGCATGTCTGTGTCGTACTCCATATTTTCGGCTCTAGATGCAGACTCAACAAAGGAATCACTTCCGCGATCCACCTCTTGGTGGAGGATTCCAAGCACATGCATAAAGAAAGGACTTTGATGTCCAAGAAGGAGATCGTTACCCTTGAAGATCGCTTCGGTGTCATGAAGTGCCGGATGGAAATCACCGCCTCGGCTCTGCCTTCACGAATCCGCTCTCGGATCTTCGCTCCGCACTCCGCAGCTCCTACAGCAGCTGGTAGTTTCCTCCCTTCCCTCTTGCCTTAGGCCTTTCTTCCTCCCTTTCTTGGAATAACATGAAGAAGAAGAAGAAAAGAGGGTTATATCCCTTTTTTCTCGGCCTTCACAAAACCTGGACAAAGCCCAACCACTGGATCCAGGAAGAGGGAAACAAACGGCTCAGATTTGGCCAGAAAAGCTTGAACATGGCCTGACACGCCCTGTGACACTCCCGTGTCACAGGCCGTGTCCCTCTAAGCGGCAGTCAACCGACTCAATCCAGCCAATACACGGCCTTGTGACACGCCCGTGTCATGTGCCGTGTCCACGACACGCCCGTGTCTGAGGCCGTGTGCATCAAGTAAAATAATCCCAAAACAACCCGAGTCTTCACACGGCCTGGCACACGCCCGTGTTCCTGGCCGTGTGCACTTGGACACACCCGTGTCCCGCAAACACACCCTAGCGCAAGACGTCGAGCTGAGTTCGACGACCACTGACATGCCCTGTGACACGCCCGTGTAACAGGCCGTGTCCTCACTCGACACTCAACACTCGACGATCGTCGAGCAAATTTCTTCAACCTCACGACTCGACACAACCCAGGCCTAACACGCCCTGGGACACGCCCGTGTCCCAGGCCGTGTCACCCATGCCTGAACCCAAATTGGCCCAAAATGACCCAGAACTTCGGGGTGTTACATGGGCTATTTCTCAGCTTGTTGTCAAGAATGTCTTTCTCTATGGCGATCTTCAGGAGGACGTCTACATGGAGCAACCTCCTGGGTATGTTGCTCAGGGGGAGACATGAGTATGTCGTTTGAAGAAGGCCATTTATGGCCTAAAGCAGAGCCCTCGGGTGTGGTTCGACAAGTTCAGTGGCATTGTGGCTGCCATCAGCTTTGCAAGGAGTTCGGCCGATCACTCCTTATTTATTCGCAAAACCGCCTCGGGACAGGTAGTTTTGGCAGTGTATGTGGATGATATCCTTCTAACCGGCAATGACCAAGCTGGGATGGACTTGACGAAGAAACAACTCCATCAACACCTGGTCACGAAGGATATGGGATCCCCAAAATACTTTTTGGGGATAGAAATCTCTCGGAAGCTGGACTCGATGGTTCTCTCCCAATGGAAGTATGCCCTTGATCTAATACAAGAGGCAGGATTGACAGGTGCCAAACCGGCCCGGTTTCCCATGGCTATTGGGGAAGACAAAACGTGGACGGATGACTCGCCTCTTCTATCTGATGTCACAAGGTACAGACGCTTGGTGGGAAAACTCATCTATCTCACGGTGACCAGACCCGACATCTCCTATGTTGTAGGCAAGGTCAGTCAGTTTATGCAAGCTCCCAGGGAGTGTCATCTTCAGTCTGCCTTGAAGATTTTAGAGTATGTCAAAGCAGCACCGGGAAAAGGGCTAACCTTTCAGAGGAATGGCCATCTGAGGGTTGAAGCCTACTCAGATTCAAGTTATGTGGATGATAAAGGCAATCGAAAATCCACATCAGGTTTTTGTACTTTTGTTGGAGGAAATCTTGTGAGTTGGAAGAGCAAGAAACAGTCTGTTGTCTCCAGATCCAGTGCAGAAGCTGAGTGCCGGAGTATGGCGTCAACCATGTGTGAGTTAAAGTGGTTGCGGGCTCTCATGCTTGACCTAGGAGAGGTCTACGACTATCCTCTTCCTATGTTCTGTGACAACAAGGCCGTTATATACATATCCAAGAATCCGGTCTTCCATGAGAGAACAAAGCATATAGAGATTGACTGTCACTTCGTTCGGGAGGAGATTTTGAAGAAACAGATTTTTACTCATTTTGTCACCTCTGACAAAGAATTGGCGGATATCTTCACAAAACCGGTCTCTACTTCCTTCTTCCATATTTGTGACAAGCTGGGCATGATTGATATCTATGCTCCAGCTTGAGGGGGAGTGTTGAAGTGTTAGACCGGGCGGCCTGGCGGTCTAGTCTGGCGGGTTGTTAATCGCGCGGTCTGGAGGTCTCTCTCAGAAGCTTGAAGACCGGGCGGTCTAGCGTCCTCCTATTGCGGCCTACTCTTCTCCTGCTGGTGTTGCCGAGCGGTTAGCCCATTTGTCTAACCGCACGGCCTGTGCGGTCTCCTTATTTATAGCCGCTCAGCCCTGTAATTTTTTAGTCCCACATTGTTTTTATGTACTCTCTCCTATCTCCTCCATTCTATAAAAGGGAGGTCATACCTTTGTAAAGATTATCTTTTTTGGATAATAAAATTTCAATTATTCAAAATTCTGTCCGTTTTTAGCTGCATGTTCGCTACTTTTTACACTTATGACCGCCTGCTTTTTCTGATCTCCCCTACTTTTGTAGGTTTCCAAGCGATCTCCGCCTCAGATGCTGACATCAGCGAAGGGTATTCGCTTCCCCCTTCTACGGATCACATCTCTGAATATCTGGGCGACCCACATAATGCTGAGGGGATGAAAAGGCGGGTGACGCGGTTATTTCAGAAACAATCTTTGTTGCTACATGATGTTTGCGATAGGGTGGACGAGTATAAGGCCGAGGCGGAGGAGCGGTTCGCGGTATTGGAGCGCATGAGGTGCCCAGCTGACGGGGATGGGACTACTTCTCCGATGGTGCACATCACGCTAACGGAGGAGCGGCTCAGGCATGCCACAGAGCAAGTTGGCCTAGCCCAGTGGGAATTAATGGTGGTTCGCAAGTACTACTACCCTCGCGTGCCGCCTCAAACTGGGACGCGAGGGAGGGACAGGTGGAAATGGATCCAGTACTGAGTCACCTGCCCCTTCCATGTTACCTACCGCCAATCATGGGTCTCGCTTGTATCTTGGATCAGCTCGCGTGATAGAGCCACGAATTTTTATTCGCCTTTTCTCGGAACATTAAACTCTTGTTTGTAATTATTTGATATCTCTTGCCAGTTGATGGGCTTATGTTCACGGATATTACCTTAATGGATTGTCATTGCTTAGTTTTCTTTAAGCGAGTGTACACGAGAGGCTCTTGATCGCCTACCCTTCCTCAAGCAGGCGCGAGGTTGTTGAACAGGCTCGCCTAGCTCTCCTAAATAGCTTTGGCGGGAGCAAGCGGGGGCATCTACCGAACGCGAGTCGGCGCGACTCGCCTGCCACTTTCGGCGGGCGCGGGCCGCGGCTTGCCCGCCTCTTAGGCGGATGCAAGCGTGCAAAGCTCGTTGTTGAATATTTTTTTGGCGTAGTGGTGAGCTGGGGTGGAACTGCGGCGGGCCCGGAAGTCGAAGCGTCAGGGCACGTTTTTGTTATCCGCACTTTTCCCGCTGGCGGGACGTGTTCCCTCCCTTTTCTCTTCCTATAAATAGGCCCCGCCGCCCCCTCTTACCTACCACATTTAAGTCTTCTGTTCCTTCTCCACTTTCTGCGACACCCGGCCCACTTGCTCTTTGTGAGATCTACAGCATCCCACTCGGCAATCTGACTGCGAGATGGGAGGCGGAGATGCTGATGGGCGAAGCAAGTGCGACTGGACCTTCTCTGAGCACCCTTTCGCCAACGCCGCCATCAATGAGGGTGAATTCTTTGACTCGATCGGCGACTTCATTCCTCCAGGCTTTGTTGTGATGTGATCCGTGGAGGGGGAGAAAATTAATGACCTATCGGTAGAGGAACTCGCCATCCCCATAGTGCACTTCGATGCGGGCGTCCGGTTTCCCCTATGGCCCGAGGTCCAGCAAATACTGAAGTGCTTCGGGGTCGTCCTCGGTCAGATGACCCCCAACTCTATTGCGGTTGTAGTCATGTTTTCCTACGTCTTGCGGGAAGAGCGGATCGAGTGTAGCCTTGCGGTATTCCGCAAGTTGTTCTCCTTTCGGGTAAACAATGATGGAACTTCCTACTTCTCCAGCAATCACGTCAAAGTGCGGGAGATCGTAAATAAGAGCCACAACTGGCTGAAGAAGTTCGTCTTCATCAAGGGCGACTTCGGCAATGTCCCCTTCTCGCCGATCCAGCTTAGCGCGGCGAGCTACCGCCCCCTAGCCTGGGGGGCCATGAAGCCGAGCTATGTGGGTTCTTCCAAGGGAAGAACTTTGAAGTCGAGTTCCACCGCAGGAACGTAGACAGCGTCGCCCTTGTTGCGCCCAAAGGATGTAAGCTACTCGTGCTTCTTTTTACTTAGTTCATTATTTTTCTGTTATAACCATCTCTCTGCAGGCGAGCAAGACATTCCCCTGCACCCTCCTTAGGAGAGTGCACGAGCCGCTTCCAGTGAGCTCGCCCATGCCGAGGCAGCGGCTGCCACACATCGCGAGACTCCAGCCACTGCTTCCGAGAAGAGGGCCTACGGCACACAACCTCTGTCGCCATCTCAGCCCAAAAAGCTGAAGACCACGAGTGCGTACTCCCTGCAACTCAGTGGAAAGGCAAGGCTACGGCGAACTAGCCAACTGAGGAACTTGCCCCTCCATGCGCCTCGACCGGTAGCTCCCCTAGTGAGGCGACCGACACTTCCAGGTCGCAAGGAGAGGGGCCCGTTGTTAAGCCAGTGCTGAGAGGGCACCACAACTTCAGCTTCGGTGAGCATCCTTTGGATGAGCTCGGCGTTCCCCTCCTCAAGTGCGACAAGGAGGTGAACCGAGCCTACATCTCCACCCTGCTGCCGAGTTGGTTAGAGCAGGAAACCATCAGCGGGGAGGCTTATGCCTTCTCGTTCGGTCATTATGCGTGGGAAGATTCTGCGATCTACGACGAAGAGGCAATATGAGTTATTGTACATGAGAACACACCGGCCCAGCTCCGCAGCCTGGAGCTGGCCCATATTATGGGCAGGCGATGCACCCAGCCGGGGAAGAACACCCCCTCGCTCAAAAAGCTTATCGATGAAAAGGAAGAGCCCCGCTATCTCGCTCAGGAGGAAGCAGAGAAATAGAGGAATCGGGCAGACGCAACTGACACTGTCCTCGCCGGATTTTTGGGGGGAGTGGTAAGTCCTGCGACCCGCACTACTTGCTTTAGGATCGCTTTCCCTTTTACCAATCTCATTCTATCTCTTCTTGCAGGATGTGGAGACGACCAAGCACCTATGCTTCCTGATCGCCACCGTCCAGAAGGAAAAGGAGGCTTTGCAGGCGTTGGTGCTGCAACTGGAAGCCGCAGCCCCGTCGTATCCCTCCAGCAGCGGTTGCTAGGTCACCCATTACACTGAATACGAGTTGGAGGAGATGATGTAGAAGAATGTTGTCAGGGCGGCGAAGTACACTCTCCAGACTTTGCAGCAGGCCGGCCTCGTCACGAGTAAAAGCACGGGCCTTTCAGCGAGCGAAGTGATATTAGAACTATTCCTTCTGGTACCAAAGCCGGGCGACGATTCCTACCAACCTCTCTAGGAGGGCTCGCCACCCGAGGGCTCGCCTCGCTGAATCCCCGTGTCGTGCCTCTTTTGTATTTTTTGTTGTTTCAATGTAAATGTGGGCTGGGTCACCAACTTGTAACTTTTCTTTGACCAATCAATTTTATGTATATGTTCTTATTCTGACATGATGTCGTATGTATCTTTCCCTTTTGGCTTGGTACTCGCGGCGTAGCCCGACTCTCCCTCTCGCTGCCTCTGGGCCCGTGTCTCGTTAGCGAGATCGCGCATCCCTTTAGGACTTATCTTAGGAAATATAGGGACCTTAGGTTGTCAACCCACGAGTGGCGACTCATCTCTCCTATCCAAAGTCCCCCTGCTACTCGCGAGATGGAGGGGGCAAGCCGGCTCGACTCGCACCCGAGCTGCTTGGCTTCCCGCGAGCCGGACCCATGAAGTCATAACATGGCTTGAGTTCTCGCGACCTTGGTTGCTTTTTGGGCGCTGGGTGGTACTGTTAGTGTTGGGTATTACATCCACACTAACCCAGATTTGATGAAGTCACCCTGGAACTAAGATGAATTAAGTTGTATTTGATGCTTGGTTTGAGTTATATGTTTGCAGGAATTTCACTGGGAAGTGTAGACCAATGTCAGTCCACAGTGGGTCACCAAAAACAGGAACTGTGCAATGTAATCCCTCATTGCATATTCCAAAGTGTTGACTCATGTGTGGTCTCTCTATTGGGATAGACTTCATATTCAAGCTTTTGGACCTTGGGAAAAGGATTGGAAGTTGACTGCATTAGAAGAAAAGAGTTTTCCAACAACAAAATTCTCTAAGTCTTTTACTCGAGTAGGTCCATAACTACTCGAGTAGATTGGGCATAATATACTCGAGTAAAGAAACCTTGTACTCGAGTACTTAAGTGTATCTCTCGTGTAGCTAAGTCATGTACTCGAGTAGACATAGTCATATACTCGAGTAGCATGTTTATATACTCGAGTAGATCACCCATTATACCCGAGTATTAAAGTCCTCACTCATCAAAATTATTCTAAGTCATGGACTCGAGTATAAACACTCATATACTCGAGTAAGTATTTTCACATACTCGAGTAGACAGAGACATACTCGAGTAGTTTATTATACCTACTCTAGTAGATCGTGTTTCACTCGTGTACCTTGAAATTTTCCTACTCCAGAATTTTCCAAGTCTTTTACTCGAGTAAAACTTTCACCTACTCGAGTAGATCACTTCCTCTCGAGTAGTTTAGTTCAACTACTCGAGTAGCTGCTTGCTGACTTCTTCAGAATTTATTCTAAGTATCCCACTCGAGTAGTCCTTCATGTACTCGAGTAGTTTATGTAATATACTCGAGTAGTTTTTCTTGTACTCGAGCAAGTCAATATACATACTCGAGTAGTTCTTTCTGCTTACTCGAGTAGTTGATTTCTACCTACTCGAGTAGCCTATCTTTATATACCCGAGTATGTTCTCCATCATGTACTCGAGTAGTTATTCAACTACTCGAGTAGCTCCTCTCTTACTCGTGTATATGGCTGAATTTTTCTCAAATTCGTCTAAGTTTTTTCTGACGGGATTTTCAAATCACGCGACATGATTGGTCCACGTGTACATCATTATGACCGATTATGACCGTTATTCTCTCCTATATAAAGTATTATCAGAAAATGACAAACCCTAATTTTTCTCCAAGCATTCTTGTCATTTTATTTTGAGAAAGTTCTTCAGCCGTCTCCTCACTGTTTTCACGAAACGGAAGCCGCCGCCACCATCTTCTCCGGCCAGTCCTTCTAAGTTCAGAGGATTCATTCTGAAGAAAGTTACAGATCGATATCGACATCACTGTTCATCTTCTCTCTCTGATTCTGTAAAAGCAAGAAGATCCAGATCTGGGCCGAGATTCTCTTCACCGATTTCTGATAGTGCTGCAAAGTCCATAAGAAGAAGCTTTCTGGCCGTTTCATCAGATCTAATTGGATTTACTGTTTGTATAATTTTCCAAAACTTTATTAATCTTGTAGGAGAAAGTTTCTCCGAGTGTAGGAGTTTTTCACTCCGAGTTTGTAGGAAGTGTTATCTTCTGAGGTGTAGATCCCGTTATTTGGATCGAGTTTGTAGGAACTTTATTCCGAGAGTAGGATCGATTTTTGATCCGAGATAGTGGAGTAGCCGAGTCTAGTTGATTGCTATATCGGTGAGGGAAAGTGGATGTACCCAAGGGAGGGGAACCACTATAAATCTTGTGTCGTCTGTGATATTGGTAGATAGTTCTGTGCTGTGCTCTGATTATTTTTTATTCCGCAAAAGACGCATAACTCACCTATTCACCCCCCTCTAGGTGATTTAGGTTGACAACCGTTTTCTTTCAATTGGTATCAGAGGGAGGTTGATCGTCAAAAGATTAACACCTTGATCAGATCCAAATCTGTTGTCTGAAAGATTCTACCATAAAATGGACAAGGGCAAAGATTTCGCCAAGCTTCCATTGTGCAACAAAAATAACTTTCCCATGTGGAAAGAAAGGATAAAATTTTTCATGGAAGCTGTGGATCCAAGGATCTTCATGATCGTTGAAGAAGGCCCTTACGTTCCCATGACTGTGTCCACTATCGACCCTACCAAGAAAGTTCCCAAAAAGCTAATGGATCTCGACAAAGACGAGATTGCACTTGTCTCCCTTGACAAGAATGCTAAGAACATTATAGCAAGTGCAGTCGATGACTCGATGCTGCAAAATTTGATTCACTGTCAATCGGCTAAGGAGATGTGGCATTCCTTAGTCACTTTGATGGAAGGAACTGAAGAAGTAAGGGATGATCGGAGATCCCTTCTCAATCAAAAATATGAAGCGTTCCGACAAGGGAACAAGGAAACAATTGCCGACACATTTGAAAACTTCTTCAAAATTGTGAATGGCCTAAGGGTGTATGGCCGTGTCTTCACCAATGGAGAACTGAACGACAAGTTCTTGAGATCCCTAACCAAGGAATGGGATAACAAGGTATACGCCATCAGGGAGTTCGGGAAGCTAGCTGAAACGGACCAGCAAAATCTCTTTGGAAAGCATATGTCTTATGAACTCCAAATCAATACAAGAAAAGCTGAAGAAGAGAAAGGCAGGTCTGCACTCAAGGAGAAATCTGTAGCTTTGAAGGCGGACACCTCCAGAAAGACTAAGGCTGCCTCCCCCGCTCCAGCTCCAGAAGTTGATGAAGAAGAAGAAACATCAGAGCCTAGCACTTCAGGCTCTGAACTATCAGAAGGAGAGTTTTCCTTACTCTCAAGGCAATTCAAGAAGTTTCTTAATAAAAAGAAACAATAGAAAGGCAAGGATGCCTCATACAGAAGATCGCGGCGCGATGACGATCGACAAAGAAAAGGCTCAAGCAGCCACGAAAGGTATAATACTAAACAGAACAAATACGCTTCAACTGACATCATTTGCTATTGCTGTAATAAGTCAGGTCACGTCATTGCTGACTGCCCTTATAAGAAGAAGGAGGGTGGTAGAAGAGAATACAAGAAATCCTCACACAACAAGAAGAGTAAAGAGAAGAGCCTCATAGCCAAAAGGAGCAAGACTCTTAGCGACTCCGACTCATCTGAGTCAAGCGAAGAAGAAGAAGCTTACTTTGGGCTAATGGCTCAAACAGATGATGAACAAGAGCCCCAGTTTACTGGGAAGGTAAGCTCTCATACCCCTCTTTCAGATTCTGAAGTCTCTGAACATGATTGCGAGGGTAGCTCCTCTGACGATGAGTCAGAATTAATGGCCCAGTAAAAGGAGTTAATCATGGCTTACGACAAATGTCGTCGAGTCATGAAGACCCAGGCTAAAGAGATCAAATCTCTAAAAGCCGAAGAGAGCATCTTGAGAGAGAAAGTCACAAACACTGACTCCCTCGAAGAAAACTTCAATAATGCTATTGAAGAATATAACAAGGCTCTTGAGCACCTTGACCTCAAGGAGAAGATCATCAAAGGATTGGAAACCGAACTTGCGGCTGAAAGGAAACTTGTTGAGAGTTTCTCGAAGCCCAAAACAGTTCTTCCATTCGTTGCTGAATTCTCAGCAAAGGCCAAGGGAGCTGGACTAGGCCATGAAGAAGCTCCTAGTAAATCCTCTAGGAGAAACAATAATCAACGGAAAAATAAGGCCGCCAAAAAGGCCTCAGCCGAAGAAAAGGGAAAAACCCCTCAAAATCAAACTACATTCAAAAAGGTCATCTTTCCATCAAATGAGTTTGATTTTGACTCATCATACGGGCACTTTGCTAGGCCTACTTATGTAGATCCAAAGTCCCGCTATCAAGGATGGGCTCGACCCCGAAACTTTGGCGAAAGTGTCTTTAAGGCACCTTATGAAGAAGTTATTCTTCAGAGCTTTGGCCCTTTCAATCATGGGCATAACTCAAGAAGGCACCAAAGACAAAGCATGTTGTAGAGAAGCCCATAAAGGAGATGAAGCCATGTGATTGTCATCATCATGAGACATCTTCCTCCAAGAATGCTACCCCTGCTAGACCAAATTTCCAAAAGGTCAAGCAGGAGATCTTGAGGCAAAGGTACAATAGATTTGACTGTTGGTGCTGTGGCAAGGTTGGTCACTTCGCCATAGATTGCTAGTTCAATTCCAGAAATGTTGCAACCCCTCATGTCAGCAATATGAGAAAGACCGCTCACAATGCTAACACTCGTAGGGGGAGCACTCTAACCTGAGACCAAGGACCCAAACGTGTTTGGGTTCCTAAGGCAACGTGATCATGATTGCAGGTATGTCCAAAGGCCAACAAAACGCCGATCTGGTACTTGGATAGCGGATGCTCTCGGCATATGACCGGGACTAGAAGCCTCATTCAGAACTTCACACCAGTCGTGAACGGACCAAAGGTCATCTTTGGAGGTTCAGACCGTGGAATTACTAGAGGCTATGGTATGATTACTAACGGCAATGTATCCTTCTCGGATGTGGCCTATGTCAAAGGATTGGAACACAATATCATTAGCATAAGCCAACTCTGCGATAAAGGATACATAGTTGAGTTCCATGCTGATAAGTGCCTAATATAATCCGTTGACAATATGGAAATGATTCTATCCGGCACTCGAAGCAGGAATATTTTCTGTTTAAATTTCATTTGTATTGATTCCTCTACACCAGTGTGTCTTTTAGCAAAAGATAGTGCATCTCTTGGTGACCAATGGCACAAGAGACTAGCATATATTAATTTCAAAACCATTAATAAACTATTTTCAATGAACTTGGTACGTGATGCCCCGAATGTCAAATGCGTCAAAGACAGACCTTGTCATGCATGCGTAAAAGGCAAGCAAACAAGGGCTACCTTTAAAAGCATTATTGGCAAAGACTCTAACAGATGTCTCCATCTACTGCACATGGACTTGTTTGGTCTACTGCAAATTAGAAGTTTGGGAGGTAAGGACTATACATTGGTAATTGTTGACGACTACTCGCGCTTTGCGTGGGTGTTCTTTCTGAAACACAAGTCAGATACCTTCGACATCTTTATTAATTTTGTCAGGCAAGTCCAGAATGAATACAACTGCTCCATAGTCAAAATCAGAAGTGACAACGGAACAGAGTTCAAATCTTGGGCCATGACAGAATTCTGTGAAAGCTTAGGTATCTTTCATGAGTTTTCCTCTCCTCGTACTCCACAACAGAATGAAGTGGCTGAGAGAAGGAACAGAACACTCATAGAGGCCTGCAGGACCATGTTGAGTGATGTTTCACTACTGGAGTACTTCTGGGCTGAGGCCGTCAACACTGTATGCCACGTGCAAAATCGAGCACTCATAAACAAATACCACAATAAGACACCTTACAAACTTTTGAAAGGCAGGAAACCAACAGTCTCATACTTTAGAATCTTTGGCTGTAAATGCTTCATACTTAATAATGGTAAGTATCATACCACCAAGTTCAGCGAAAAGAGCTTTGAAGGTATTTTTGTAGGATATAGTAGCCATAGTAAGGCATATAGGATATTTAATAGAAAACCCCTGGTGGTGGAAGAATCGATACATGTTGTATTTGATGAGACGAGCTTGTTGCAAAGCAATCCGTCTAGTGTGCTCATTGAAGATGCAGGTGAAAAGCTGAAAGAAAGTAGCTTGGATGATCCGTCCGAAGACAAAGGCGAGAAGTTCGTTAAGATCGCCACTCCAACTCCTATTGGAGAGGCTGATGATCAAAATGAAGAAGTCATCCAGGATGAAGAAATCCCTCCAGTGATTGACGACAATTCAGATGCAAGAACTCTAGAGCTCAGACATCTGAAGGATCACCCCATGGACCAGATCATAGGAGATCCCCGGGATGGTGTCAGAACTCGAAGAGGTACAACTAATGAGAATCTTCATTTGAGTTTTCTCTCACAGGTTGAACCGAAGAAATTTGAGGAAGCAAACTCAGACGCATCATGGATAACGGCAATGGAAGAAGAGCTAAATCAGTTCAAGCGCTGCAATGTGTGGATGCTTGTTCCAAGACCCAAAGGGAAGAACATCATTGGAACAAAATGGGTTTACAGGAACAAGATGGATGAAGACGAAACTATCATAAAGAACAAGGCCAAACTCATCGCTAAAGGCTATAGTCAAGAAAAAGGAATCGACTTCGACCAGACATATGCTCCAGTGGCGAGGCTGGAGGCAATAAGGTTGTTCCTAGCATATGCTGCTTTCAAAGGCTTCACCGTCTATCAGATGGACGTGAAGTCGGCCTTCCTGAATGGTAACATAAAGGAGGAAGTGTATGTGGAACAACCTCCAGGTTTCGTTGATCCTAACTTTCCTGATCATGTTTTTTTTTCAGCACAAGGCCCTATATAGTCTGAAACAATCTCCTAGAGCTTGGTATGAAATGATGTCCACCTTTCTACTTGAGAACAAATTCACAAGGGGAAAGATAGACACGACATTATTTCTTAGGGAAATAAAAGGCAAGATTTTGCTAGTGCAAATCTATGTCGACGGCATTATTTTTGGCTCTATAGATGACAACCTCTGGAAAAAGTTCTCAAAACTTATGCAAGGGAAGTTTGAAATGAGTAGTATGGGCGAGCTGAAGTATTTCTTAGGGCTTCAGGTGAAACAATCTGAAGATGGAATTTTCATCTCACAGACCAAGTTCACCAAAGAGCTAATTAAGAAATTCGGAATGGAGAATGCAACCTCTATGAGGACTCCAATGGGCTCAACTATGTCTCTGAACAAGGATGAAAAAGGGAAACCTTTTGATGAAACCAAGTACAGAAGCATAATTGGATCCTTGCTCTACCTTACTGCAAGTAGGCCTGACATAATGTTCTCAACATTTGTCTGTGCTAGATTTCAGGTGAACTATAAGGAATCTCATTATGCTGCTGCAAAGCGGATCCTGATATACCTTAAAGACACACCAAATCTTGGCTTATGGTACCCAAGAAGCAATGACAGCGAACTAATTGGGTCTTCAGATGCAGATTTTGCAGGTAGCAAAGACGACTGGAAAAGCACCTCAGGGACTTGCCAATTCTTCGGAAGAAGGCTCATCTCCTGGAGTAGCAAGAAGTAGAACTGTGTCGCAATCTCAACGGCCGAGTCAGAGTATATCTCTGCAGGCAGTTGTTGCGCACAGTTGCTATGGATAAAGAATCAGTTCGAGTACTACAACCTGCAGTTCAAGGATATTCCTCTATACTGTGACTCCTTTAGCGCAATTGCAATAGCCAACAATCCAGTCTCCCACAGCCGGACAAAGCACATCGAGCTAAGGTATCACTTCATCCGGGAACATGTGGAGCATGGAGACATAGATCTCCAATATGTGCCTACAGATAGGCAAGTTGCAGATATCTTCACAAAGATGCTGGACGAGACCAAGTTCTCATTCTTCAAGACTGAGCTTGGAATGCTCAACAAAGAGGACTAAAGAAGGCTGGATGACTAAGAAGCAAGTAATTGCAAGGGGTTAGTCAAAATCTACCTTTCCTAATCTTTTTCAAAGTTCAACTCGAGAAGCATAAGACATACTCAAGTATGTGACTTCACCTACACGAGTCACGGCAGACCTACTCGAGTAACAACAGACATACTTGAGTACTTTTCTCTACTTACTCGAGTATAAGAGTGTGCCTACTCGAGTACCTACCTACCTACTCGAGTAAGTCACTTACCTACTCGAGTAAGTCACTTATCTACTCGAGTATTTTTCTCCACCTACTCGAGTACTTTCTGCAGACCGACTCGAGTAACTTCTGACGATCTACTCGAGTAACCTCTTACCTACTCGAGTAGTCTATCTCTTTCTCGTGTACTATTTCCTAGATTTTGAAATTTCTTTTTATTCGCCACCCAAGGCTAAATGTCGCCTCTTCCTTTAAATCAATTAGCTGTAATTTAAGAGTTATATATATGAAATTCCGAAAACCCAAACCTACACGACATTATTTCTTTCTCTCGAGTACCCTCTGCCGCTTCGCCTACTCTGCCGATTCGCCTACTCTCCTCCACCGCTGTTGCAGAGCCGCCTCTCTCCTCACCTCTTCCAGTCAACCGCAGCCATGGCGGCTTCTTCCAAGATCGGCGTCGGATCAGAACTCGTCATCGCCGGTATTCCAGAGCTCTTAGATGACTTCCACAACCTCCTCATCCTTCTCGACACCGCCGGCCTCTCCTTCATTCTCCAGGAACCCTGTCGCATTTTATTCCCAGAAGTTGCCGAATTCTTCTCCAATCTCAAGGTCAGAAGGAATGGAAAAGTCCTAAAATCCAAAGTGAAGGGTTTGAAACTTAAGTTCGCCAAGACCTCTGTCTCTCAGCTTCTCCAAATGCCGATTGTCGATGAAGAAGATGATTTAGATGATGAATACTCTGACCGAACAGCCCTTTTCTGTGGCATTTCTCCTGAAGCTCAGTATATTAAAAGGTCAGACATGAACGCTGAAGGAAAATTTCTAGTTGACATTATTGGCAAAATTCTACTGTGCAAGACACACTCCATCAGAGACATTCCCTCATATTTCTTTGATATAATGCAAGCAATTGTCTGCCGCAAGAAATATCAATTTGGTATGCTGATTCTGGATAAAATCAAGGACAGCTTGAAATCCCCAACCTACGCCAGAATTATCTCTCTGCTCCTCCATGAAACAAATCCTGAGGTATTCAACTTCTCCAAAGGGACCCCACTTCACCACATGAAAAAGGTCTCCATCTCTTCTATTCAGAGATGGGATCTCAAGCTAAAGAATTCTGCCCAAGCTGCAAAGGTTACAGAAGTTCCAGAAGTTCCAGCTGCAGAGGACAGGACTCCATCTCCCTCTCCTCATCATGTGGCTAGCTCCTCTGGTGCACCAAGTGAGGGGGAGCCTGCTCCTTCTAGCCAAGTCAGGCAGCCCTCTCCTCAACCAGAAATTCCTTCCCTACCTCATAGTCCAGGAAGTCCAGCCACTCCCTCAGATCAGATACATGAAGATTCTCTTCTGTCCACAGCTGCTGCCATAGACGCTATGATTGCAGAGCTTTCTGAAGAAGTGATGTCCATTCCTCCTGTATCTCCTCCAGCTCCAACCTCTGAAGGTCACAAGGACTTTTCTCCAGCCCAGTCTCCTGCCCATTCTCTAGCCAGGACTCCAACACCATCTCTAGATCCCCCAAAAGACAAGCAAGACACCATTCTTATCTCTGATGAGACCTCTCCTGAGCCAGCTGAGGCCTTTCTCAGAAACCTAGATTTCTCCATTCCCCATGCTACAGAAGAAATGGATGCTATAATTCATACCACCAGAACTCTCAGCTCTGTCATCATTGAAGAAATAGATCCTTAGGTAACCCCTCCTATCCCTTCTGCTGCTTCCTCTACTGCTGTTCCCGTCTCTTACTCCTCAGATTTGGTGCAACATATTGCCTTTCTTCTTCAAGAACAGAGAACTTATTTAGACACCTCTCTAAAAATAGTCACTGACAAGGTAACTTCTCTTGAGACTGAGATGAGCAGAGGCTTTGCTGAAATTCAGCATAATACTGACAAGCTCCAGTATTTATTTCAACTTGGTGGGAAAGCCATAGACCACACGATAACTAGTGTTGGCAATGTTATGGAACAAGGTGTCACACTTACTAACAATCAGATAGAGCTAGACAAGAGAAATGAAGCAAACAAAATGAAACTCTGTGAAGAAGTGGGTATTTTCAAAGATGATACTATAGCTCAGCTATCTGTTGAAATCAGAAAGGGGGAGGGTTTGATAAAAGAACTCAAAGAACAGGTAGAAAAATCTGCTACTCAGAAGACAGCTGTATGGGAAGCTCATGTGAAGGCCATTCATGATGATGTGCTAGCCCAAATACAGAGTGTCAAGTTTCACAACTATGACACTGTTGTCTGGATGCACAATCAGATCTTGCCAGATCTTGCAGTTGACCCCAACATCATTCCTCATCACTTAAACCCACTAGCTACAGATGTTACTGCCCCAGCTGTTCCTTTGCAACCTTCTTTCTCTCCCAAGCCTGGAGACACAGTTGACCCTACAGACTCCTATACTCCAGAAGACCCTGCTGATATCTTCCTTCAAGCTCCCCCAGAGATCAGAATCCACAAGAAAAAAAGGAAGTATAGTGAAGGTCCCTCTGCTAGCAGGACTGCTCCTACTAGAGCTCCTGACCATGCTGAAGCTTGGTCTCCAACTTCCAAGTCTCTAATTTTGGACACACTCAGGCTAGTTATGGACCACAATGAGAACAGGAGCATTCACTACAGTTCCCAGGAATGGGAGTTATATGAGAAATCAATGCTAAAAAGGAAGATCCATGACAGAGAGTTTGGGAGAAATAATCCTGCTGCTCCTCCAAGGCCTCCTAAATATTTCCCTAAGCCTTTCAGCTATCTAAGGAGACAGCAAGAAAAGATGGAAAAGCAGCAAACCCAAGCCCAAACCTAAAAGATGTTGAGAGATTGAAATGACAAGTTGTAGACTTGATGTTTTTGGAAATTTACATATATACAATTCTAAATTTCTGTTTATTTATCTTTTTCATTGTCGATTGCTTACCTGCTCATGTCTTTCTACTTAGTTTCTTTTTTGTTTATAATTCACCTTAGTGTAAAGAGTTCTGACTTCAACAAATAGGGGGAGATTGTTGGGTATTACATCCACACTAACCCAGATTTGATGAAGTCACCCTGGAACTAAGATGAATTAAGTTGTATTTGATGCTTGGTTTGAGTTATATGTTTGCAGGAATTTCACTGGGAAGTGTAGACCAATGTCAGTCCACAGTGGGTCACCAAACACAGGAACTGTGCAATGTAATCCCTCATTGCATATTCCAAAGTGTTGACTCATGTGTGGTCTCTCTATTGGGATGCACTTCATATTCAAGCTTTTGGACCTTGGGAAAAGGATTGGAAGTTGACTGCATTAGAAGAAAAGAGTTTTCCAACAACAAAATTCTATAAGTCTTTTACTCGAGTAGGTCCATAACTACTCGAGTAGATTGGGCATAATTTACTCGAGTAAAGAAACCTTGTACTCGAGTACTTAAGTGTATCTCTCGTGTAGCTAAGTCATGTACTCGAGTAGACGTAGTCATATACTCGAGTAGCATGTTTATATACTCGAGTAGATCACCCATTATACCCGAGTATTAAAGGCCTCACTCATCAAAAGTATTCTAAGTCATGGACTCGAGTATAAACACTCATATACTCGAGTAAGTATATTCACATACTCGAGTAGACATAGACATACTCGAGTAGTTCATTATACCTACTCGAGTAGATCGTGTTTCACTCGTGTACCTTGAAATTTTCCTACTCCAGAATTTTCCAAGTCTTTTACTCGAGTAGAACTTTCACCTACTCGAGTAGATCACTTCCTCTCGAGTAGTTTAGTTCAACTACTCGAGTAGCTGCTTGCTGACTTCTTCAGAATTTATTCTAAGTATCCCACTCGAGTAGTCCTTCATGTACTCGAGTAGTTTATGTAATATACTCGAGTAGTTTTTCTTGTACTCGAGTAGATCCTTAATGTACTCGAGTAAGTCAATATACATACTCAAGTAGTTCTTTCTGCTTACTCGAGTAGTTATTTCTACCTACTCGAGTAGTCTATCTTTATATACCCGAGTATGTTCTCCTTCATGTACTCGAGTAGTTATTCAACTACTCGAGTAGCTCCTCTCTTACTCGTGTATATGGCTGAATTTTTCTGAAATTCGTCTAAGTTTTTTCTGACGGGATTTTTAAATCACGCGACATGATTGGTCCGCGTGTACATCATTATGACCGATTATGACTGTTATTCTCTCCTATATAAAGTCTTATCAGAAAATGACAAACCCTAATTTTTCTCCAAGAATTCTTGTCATTTTATTTTGAGAAAGTTCTTCAGCCGTCTCCTCACTTTTTTCACGAAACGGAAGCCGCCGCCACCATCTTCTCCGGCCAGTCCTTCTAAGTTCAGAGGATTCATTCTGAAGAAACTTACAGATCGAGATCGACATCACTGTTCATCTTCTCTCTATGATTCTGTAAAAGCAAGAAGATCCAGATCTGGGCCGAGATTCTCTTCACCGATTTCTGATAGTGCTGCAAAGTCCATAAGAAGAAGCTTTCTGGCCGTTTCATCAGATCTGATTGGATTTACTGTTTGTATAATTTTCCAAAACTTTATTAATCTTGTAGGAGAAAGTTTCTACGAGTGTAGGAGTTTTTCACTCCGAGTTTGTAGGAAGTGTTATCTTCTGAGGTGTAGATCTCGTTGTTTGGATCGAGTTTGTAGGAACTTTGTTCCGAGAGTAGGATCAATTTTTTGATCCGAGATAGTGGAGTAGCCGAGTCTAGTTGATTGCTAGATCGGTGAGGGAAAGTGGATGTACCCAAGGGAGGGGAACCACTATAAATCTTGTGTCGTCTGTGATATTGGTAGATAGTTCTGTGATGTGCTCTAATTATTTTTTATTCCGCAAAAGACGCACAACTCACCTATTCACCCCCCTCTAGGTGATTTAGGTTGACAATCGTTTTCTTTCAGTTAGGGACATCTAATTCTCTTCCTTTTGTCAGCCGCTAGGAGCCTGCCGATGTGACATGAGTGCCAATCAATCTTTTGCTTCGGTCGAGCATTGAGTCCAGAGTGCTCGCTTCACTAAACCATAGTCCTGGCTCGTCGGCTTGTTATGGTCTCAGTCAGCCCTTCCTGGCTCGCCTGGGAATTATCTAGCTCAACCCCTTGTCATCCTCGTGATCTTTGTCTCCGAAGTTTAAATGCTTGGGCCTCGGCTTTAGATATCTCCACGTCCACCGAGAATCCTGGCTCTATCAGCTAGGTGGAAGCCTGGCGCCGAAAACATCACGGGACTCAGCCCTAGGGTCATAACGACGTCTAAAGGCGATCCTAGCCCTGCCGACTAGGTGGAAGCTTGAAAGTGGGAGCGTCCCGGGACCTAACCCCAGAGCGAGAAAACTCACCATCTATCTGTAATGCCCCATCCGTCGCTTAGCATATGACAGAAGGTCCGGTTGGGGCTCGATGTCATAGACTACGGACAGGTAAGGGGATTACAAGTTGTTGTCAAACCTAAGTTCAAGTAGAAATGCGTCCTACCACAGAGCATTCTAGCGGAAGCATTTTAATGTAACAACCCACTCACAATGAGAATGTCCACTACACAAAAGGAATGACATAACATACACATATATTTCATCACATGTTTCGGTCGTAGCCTTATTATAATTGTTTTATATACAACAAGTGGTTTCGTACATCGGCACGCGGGCCGACCACACATGAAAACAGTAAATACTCGCTTTTGGGCCTTCGAGGGCTAGCCAATTACAGCACATGGGCTTCAACCCGCTACTTTCCACTTGGCTCTTCAGCACCTGCACAAAAGGGGCCACCAAAATGTGGTAAACAAAGCAATGGTCAGCATTTTGCTGACCCGTTTATAACGATCCCACCCCTTACTCGGGGTAGCATTTCTCCATCCCTGCAAACAAGGCATAGCATATATATATATATATATATATATATATATATATATATATATATATATATATATATATATATATATATATATATATATATATATATATATATATAGTTGCAACAACAAAGTGTATTTAAGCACCATTCACCACAGATGTTGGCCCAACGACCACACGGCCTGTGCACACAGGGCACATTTTCGGTGTATCGGGCTCCCCCGTGTAACACCGTCATTCAGAGGTCCATGACTTAACGGTAACTTTGTCATTCGGAGGTACTTAACTTGACGACTACATCGTTCAGAGGTACTTAACTTGACAATCGACTACCCATTCAGAGGTACTTAACTTGACGACTCAGTCGTTCAGAGGTACTTAACTTGATGGCACAGTAATTGGCCTTCACGACTCAACTCATCACAAGCAACATGGCTCTTTACCATTTCAGGATGGTACACACCATTGCTGGGCACTTTAGGTTCACATCTTCGCATATAGTGACTCCCAGGTCTCTTTAAGTTAGGTCACACAAAATTCCAGCTCACTAGGAGTTATCGCCTGGCGATACTCACTATCTCCCGACGATATCAACAGTTCTCTAGAGTGTGATCTTTTTTGGGTGTTTTCCTGGAAATGCTTCCAGTACTTTAATGTAGTATCCTGCACACCCCTAGACACCGAATTTCACACGTACTTCACACGCATATCCATGGAGTCTTCTCTGGCACACAAATTAAACATCACCAATCCAGACCAACTTGTCCAGATGGGATCCTCATGGCATGCCTATTCAGTACTCTATATTTCTGGATCTAAATGCAGGAATATATGGTGATAAAACTGATCTACCCATTGGAATCGACCCTTTTTCCACCTTTTGGTGAGGGGATCCATGCAAATATGCATATTGAGGAATTCACTTGTCCAAAAGAATTTTGTTACCCTATATTTCTCTTCAGAGCCATGGCGAAGCTTTTCTACATGGATGGAAAGAAGCACGCCGCTCTCCTCTTCTCGGATCTATCCTCGGATCTGGCCTCCGACCACAAGATCTCCTTCAACGAGCTCACAAAGCTTAGCTCAGCACTTCCTTAGCTTCTTCTTACTTTTCACTCAAGGAAACTCAAGAGATGAAGTGAGAGAGAGAGAGAAAAAGATGAAAGCTCCTTCTTATTATTATCTGGTTAAGTGGACTCAGGAATAATCCCAACCACATGATCTCTCAGTCAAAATAAAGCAAAGGCAAGGATTTGAGTTGACTGGTCAACTTTGGCACTATCGCCTGGCGATATTAACTATCGCAACTCAGCGATATTGACTTCACCACTTTGACCTAGGTCAACCACCGCTTATTGGCCTCTTAACAGCAGTCGGACACGTGTCGTATGCCATGCGACAATATAGTCCGGCGATATCCACTGTCTCCCGCGATATCAAGCCACTCAACGCTTTTAGGCGTTGGGTGCATCAAGAGAGTCGAGTGACGACTCAATGCTTGCCGATATCGCCATATGGCAATACCTACTGTCGCCACTCTATGATATCTTCCTTTTTCAACAAATCGTCGAACAGACTAATTTCTTCGAATGAACTTCGTCAGTCGGGAGTAAGTTGGTCGAACAGGCTTTAGTTCGTCGAACAGGAAAGATTTCATATAAATGGCCATAATCATCGAGTGGAACATTTTTTTCGAGCTCCGCTTGATGATTTTCGTCGAGCCCAGGTCGACTTTTAACCTGTTCTCGCCAACGCCTTTTTGGGGTGCTACACTACCAACCTCCGGGCGCTACCACTGGCCCAATCAGCTAGGTGAGAGCCTGACGACAAGTGTTGAGCATCAACCGGTCTCAGCCCTCCAGGGTCATAACGACGTCACCTAAGGATCCCAACCCTGCCAGCTAGGTGGAAGCCTGGCAGTGGGAGCATCTCGGGACCTAACCCCAGAGCAAGAAAACTTGTCACCCATCAACCTTCAGGAAGTACCACAGGCCCAATCAGCTAGGTGAGAGCCTGATGGTGGGTGTTGAGCATCAACCGGCCTCAACCCTCCAGGGTCATAACGACGTCACCTTAGGATCCCAGCCCTGCCAGATCGGTGGAATCCTTGTAGCGGGAGCATCTTGGGACCTAACCCCAGAGTGAGAAAAACTTGTCATCCAACAATCTCCGGGCTCTACCACTGGCCCAATCAGCTAGGTGAGAGCCTAACGACGGATGTTATGCATCAACCGATATCATCCCTACAGGTTCGTAATGACGTCACCTGAGGATCCCAGCACTGTCAGCTAGGTTGGATCCTGGAAGCAGGAGCATCTCGGGACCTAACCCCAGAGCAAGAAAAACTTGTCATCCATCAACCTTCGGGCGCTACCAACGGCCCAATCAGCAAGGTGGGAGCCTGACGGCGGGTGTTGAGCATCAACCGGTCTCAGCACACCAGGGTCATAATGACGTCACCTTAGGATCCTGGCCTGCTAGCTAGGTGGAAGCCTGGCAGCGATAGCATCTCGGGACCTAACCCCAGAGCGAGATAACTTGTCATTAATCAACCTCCGGGCACTAACATCGACCCAATCAGCTAGGTAGGAGCCTGATGGTGGGTGTTGAGCATCAACTGGTCTCAGCCCTCTAGGGTCATAACGACGTCACCAGAGGATCCCAACCCTGCCAGCTAGGTGGGAGCCTGGCAGTGGGACCATCTCGGAACCTAACCCTAGAGTGAGATAACCTGTCATCAATTAACCACCGGGCGCTACCACCGACCCAATCAGCTAGGTGAGAGCCTGACGGTGGGTGTTGAGCATCAACCAGTCTCAACCCTCCCGGATAATAATGATGCCACCTGAGGATCCCGGCTCTGCTAGCTAGGCAGGAGCCTAGTAGCGGCAGCATCTTAGGAGCTAACCCTAGAGCGAGAAAAACTTGGCATCCGTCAATCTCTAGGCGCTACCACCAGCCCAATTAGCTAGGTGAGAGCCTGATGGCGGGTGTTGAGCATTAACCGGTATCAGCCCTCCAGGGTCATAATTACGTCACCTCAGGATCCCGGCCCTGCCAGTTAAGTGGGAGCCTAGCAGCGGGAGCATCTCGGGACCTAACCCTAGAGCGAGAAAAACTTGTCATCCATCACCTTCGGGCACTACCACCAGCCCAATCAGCTAGGTAGGAGACTGACGGTGGGTGTTGAGCATCAATAGGTCTCAGCCCTCTAGGGTCATAATGACATCAACTGGGGATCCCAGCTCTGCCAGCTAGGTGGGAGCCTTGCTGCGGGAGCATCTCGGGACCTAACCCCAGGGCGAGATAACTTGACATCAATCATCCTCCAGGTGCTACCACTGGCCCAATTATCTAGGTGGGAGCCTGACGGTGAGTGTTGAGAATCAACCAGTCTCAGCCCTCCTAGGTCATAACGACGTCACTTGAGGATCCCGGCCATACCAGCTAGGCGGGAGCCTTGCAGTAGGAGCATCTCGGGACCTAACCCCAGAGCGAGATAACTTGTCATCTATCAACCTCCGAGCTCTATCAGCAGCCCAATCAGCTAGTTGAGAGCCTGACGGCTAGTGTTGAGCATCAACCGGTCTCAGCCCTCTAGGTTCATAATGATGTCACCTGAGAATCTCGACCCTGCCAGCTAGGTGGGAGCCTGACAGCAGGAGCATCTCGGGACCTAACCCTAGAGCGAGATAACTTTTCATCAATCAACCTCCTGGTGCTAACATTGGCCCAATCAGCTCGGTGAGAGCCTGACGGCAAGTGTTGAGCATCAACCGGTCTCAGCCCTCCAGGGTCATAACGACGTCACCTTAGAATCCCGGCCCTGCCAGCTAGGTGGGAGCCTGTCAGCAGGAGCATCTCGGGACCTAACCCTATAGTGAGATAACTTGTCATCAATTAACCTCCGGGCACTACCACCGGCCTTGGTGAGAGCCTGACGACGGGTGTTGAGCATCAACCGGTCTCAGCACTCTAGGGCCATAACGACGTTACCTGAGGATATCAGCCCTGCTAGCTAGGTGGGAGCCTGACAGCGGGAGCATCTCAAGACCTTACCCTAGAGCGAGATAACTTGCCATCCATCAGCCTATCTCTGGTCCCACCATCTAGATGGGTGCCTAGCGGCGGAGGCATTTCATGACTTAGCTTGATAAATGTTTGCCACAAGCTTGACCTGCAAGGTAATTTGAGCATCAAAGTATTTCATATTCATTAAAGGAGGGTACGTAGATGATTTCACGGATAGAAGCGTTTCAGGTCATCACCACTCCAGGTATGACTCAGGGTCTCACCCTTGACATCTCGGAGGCGATACCCTCTTGACCTTAGAACCACCCCAACAATGTACGAACCTTCTCAATTAGGGTTGAGCTCCCCCACTGTCGCTGATCTCCCTACCGCATCCACCTTCTTCAGGACAAAGTACCCTATTGCGAACTGTTTGACTCTAACGTGCTTGTCAAAATACTTAGCCATTCTCTGTTTAAGCTTTTCCTATCGGATGGCGGAGATATCACGTCGCTCCTCCACCATGTTGAGGGAGAGTCGTAGCTCCTCCTAATTTTTGTCTTACCATTCTTCTCTTCCTACCTCCGCCTCGACCACCTGAGGCATTCGGACCTCGAATTCTATGGGAATCACTATCTAGCATCCATGAGAGAGCTTGAATGGGGTCTCCCCTGTGGCCATGTTGGGATTGGTTCTCAAGTCCCAGAGAACCGAAGGAAGCTACTCCACCCAGCTACCCTTCAGATTCTCCACTTTCTTCTTGAGGAGGTTCATGATGATCTTGTTCGCAGCCTCCACCTGCCCGTTGCTCCTGGGATGGTGGACCGAGGCAAACTTGAGGTCAATCCCAAGTTACCCGAAAACACTGATGAACTCGGTGCTGGCTAATTGAGGCCCATTGTCCGTGACGATGTCCTGCGGCAACCAGCGTCGGTAGATGATCTCACCCTAAACAAAGTTCTTGATTACCTAGGAGGTCACCTTGGCCAGCGCCTTCACTTCCAACAGCTTAGAAAAATAGTCTATCATGATAAGCATGAACCTCCTCTGCCCACTGGCCTGGTGGAAAGGTCCAACCAAATACATGCCCCAATGGAGAAGGGTCAGGGGGCCGTGATACTCCTGAGCCGTTGAGCCGGTTGAAGTTGTAGGTGGCAAACAGCTGGCACTTGTGACATTTCCTTGTAAATTCTATGGCATCCCGGCTTAGGGTCGGCCAGAAGTACCCTTGCCGGACTATTATTCCCTCCAAAGTTCTGCTCCCAGAGTGGCTTCCGCACTCTCCTGAATGGACCCCCTCTAAGATCTTTGAACCTCCCTCTTGGACACAAAACGTGCCAGCATCCCAGAGAGAGTCTTCTTATACAGCTGTTTGTCGCCCATAAGATAATATGCAAACTTGTGTTTGAACTTCTTCATGTCCATGCCTTTCGGGAACTCCCGTATTGATAGGAATGTTGTGAAAGGATCCATCCATGAGGGGTGTTAGTCCACCTTCATCAGCTCCCCTTCTTGGATGGATGGACGGAAGAGGTCGGTGAGGGTACCCTCCACCGAGGGACCATGCTTGGCCAGTTGATCCACCTGCTCATTCTCCTCCCGCAGCACATGTTAGATGGAGAAGGCATGGAACATTCCGATGACCCCCTTCACCTTTGCCAAGTATAACTGGAGGGTGGGCTCTCTTACCTCAAATTCCCCATTGATTTAGGAGGCCACCACCATGGAGTCAGTGAGGACCTCCATGTCTTGCACCCCTAGCTCCCTGGCTAGGCGCAATCCTACTATTATGGCTGCGTACTCGGCCTAGTTTTTTGGGATGGGAAAATGCACCACCACCATTTGCTCGATCCTCATTCCTTGGGGGCTCTCTAAGATTACCCCCACCCCCAGGGAATGCCCTCCTGACGTGCCGTCCACCATCACCTTCCCGGGAACTGGGCGAGTGAGTTCTTTCTCTGCCACCTCGACCACATAGTCAGCCAGAAAGTCGGTCATTGCTTGTGCCTTAATCGAGAGGCGGGGGGGCAAAGGAGATATAGAACTCACTCAGCTCCACCGACCATTTCGCCAATCTGCACGAATGCTCCACCCCCTCTAAGATGTTGAAGAGGGGAAGGTCAGTCACCACTCGGATGGAGTGTGCCTGGAAATAGGGTCGGAGCTTCTGAGCCGAGATGACCAGAGTAAAGGCCAACTTCTCCAAGATGGGATAACAGAGCTCTGCCTTTCTCAGGACCCGGCTTACGTAGTATATGGGCAGCTACTTCTTCCCCTCTTCCCAAACCAGGATGGAGCTCAAGGCCTCTGCTCCGACCCCGAGGTACAAAGATAAGTCCTCCCCTTTCTTCGGCCCTTGGAGTAGGGGGCCTGAGTTAACTGCCTCTTCAAGGATTGGAATGCCTCCTCACATTCCCTAGTCCATTCGAACGTCTGGCCTCCCCTCAATGCTTTGAAGAAGGGAGAGCACTTCTCCCTAGCCCGGGAAAGGAACATGCTTAGCCCCGCCAACTTTCCTGTCAACTACTGCACCTCCTTAGCATTGTGTGGCGACCCTAACTCCATGATCGCCTTGACCTTGTCAGGATTTTGCTCCACCCACACCGGGGTGAGAAGATGGCCCAAGAACTTCCCCCTGCTGGCCCCAAAAACACATTTCAAGGGGTTTAGCCTCATCCTGTATTTTTGAAAGGTGTCGAAGGTCTCCTCTAGGTCCTAGAGGTGGGAATCCACCCCTCGAATCTTGATCATCAGTTCATCCACGTACACCTCAAGATTCCTCCCCTTCTGCTCTTGGAAGACCCGATCCATCATATTTTGGTAAGTCGCCCCTGTATTTTTCAGCCCAAAAGGCATCATATTGTAGCAGTAGCACCCATCTCCAGTGATGAAGGAGAGAACTTTTACATCGAGGGGGGTGCATGTTGATCAAGTGGTAACCTGAAAAGGCATCTAAAAACTCATTACAGGAAAACTGACGGCTGAGACAACCATCTCGTCGATTCGAGGCAAGGGATAACAATTCTTAGGGCATGATTTATTAAGCAAAGAGAAATCAACACACATTCTTCTGCGACCGTCTCCTTTTTTTACCATGACTACATTGGAGACCCAGCCGGGGTATTGAATTTCGGATACAAAGCCGAACTTTAGCAGCTTGGCCACCTCCTCCCCGACGGGCTCGGCCAGCTTGAGGCGGTGGACCTCTTCTTCTGCTGGATGAGGAGAGCTTCTAGGTCCAAGTTGAGGCGGTGGAAAGCAATTCCCCATCGATCCCTGGCATCTCTGCTGCACTCTAAGCGAAGATGTCCACGTTCTTCTGGATGTATGCTAGCATCGTCTCCTGATCCACCGAGTTCAGCCCCCCGCTGATGTGCACCTTCTCCACCCTACCCCCAAGGGTGAGAACTTCCATCTCCACCACTTCTTCTGCAGCCTACAGGCGAGACTGCTCTCCCCATTCTCCCGCATCCCCCTCTCACAGGATAAGGACCTCCTCCTCAGCCTCCTCCACGGCCATCACCTCGGCCGGCTCTTCCTGGACTCCCTCCCGCCACCTCCACCTGGGTGTAGCTCTCCTCTACCTCCATCTCCTCTCCATCTACTTCCTGCTCCATCTCCTCCATCCTCCGCTACATCTCCTCGGCTCCCTCTTTTCAAGAGATAGAGTTCACGGAGGTGACGTAGCACTCTCTCGCCACCTTGGGGTCACCCTAGATCCGGACCTGGATACCCTCGGTGTTAAGCTTCAAGCATTGGTGGAAGGACAAGGGGAAGCAGCGAAAGGCGCTGATAAGAGGCTGTCTGAATGTGGCATTGTAACTGTTGGGGGCGTCCACGATGACGAACCTGTAGTTTCGGGACTGTCCCCCAGAGTAACATGGAGTCCCACTCCCCCTTCAACCTCCTTCCTTTCACCCGAGAATCCGAATAGGGGCCCGTCTGAGGCTAGCACCCTCCTGGCCTCCAGCTTCATTATATCAAACGCCCTCTTGAAGATGATATTAACCGAGCTTCTGTTGTCAATGAGGATCCTGGATGACCAGCGCGTCGCAGAAGGGATCCTCATGATCTGGAATGTCCTTCCTTGAGAAGGTGATCTTCTCCCCTGGTGGTGTGGTCTAGGATGTGGAGCCAATGCTCCTTCGATACATGGTGTGGAGGCTTGCCTTCTGGGAAGCCTCGATCCCCCCCCCCCATGGATCACTCTGATCCCTCCTCAAGCTCCCACATCGGCCCGGTCCTCACACCTGTCCTCCTCCTCCCGAAACAAAACTTCCTCAATCCTCACCTCCTGATGGTCCCACTGCTCCTGCTCCCTATTTCCCCTCACCTCGAGGAACTCCAGGCACGTGGCTGTAGTGTTCCCCTCCTCCTGTTGGAAGTTGCAATAGGGCAACTCCACCCTGACTACCCTTTTCCTCCCTTGCTGACCTCTCCACCTCTGCATGGCTATTATCATAGCCTGGTACTGATCGGGGAGAGGTGGCCTCTGACCTTGCCTTCCGCCCTGATGGTAGAACTGACCTTGCCCCCCCCCCCCCCTAACGGTAGTCTCCTTCGTGGAAACCCCTCCGCCAAACTTGGTCCTGCCACTCTAACTGCCTCCAGTCGAGCTGGTTGTTCGGCTCCTATCGCCCCAACCTTGGCTGTTGCTGTTGTTCTTGTTGTTGCTCCCTCTGCCGAGGTTCGGCTCTCCTTACATCCTGCCCCCGGCCACCTCTTGGCCCCTTCTCCTCTTTTTTGGCCCATCTGGACAACTTATTCGCAAACTCGGGGTTTGACGCCTCCCCGTCGAATTCCCTTGCCGCCCTATCCATCAGCTCCTCGTTAGAGAGGGTTGGTGATGCGCTAGCGGTAAGATTACCGTTCACGGCCAAGTAATAAAATGGAGGAGTAGCTTCCCCAAGTATCGATCTCACGCGGAGCGCAAGTAGGGAGCATGGATTCCGCTTTCAGAGAAATGAATGAAAGTGCTAAGTAAAAAACGAGGGGTTTGATTTTGGGTTTCCTACACTAAGAAACATTAATCTCATGCGGGTCGCCGTCACCGCGTTGCCACGGTGAATTACTCCAAAGAGTAATAGCGGAGACGGACAAACTATCGAGGGTCGTAAACACCTCTTTGCAACGAGCGCTTCTGGCTGTCGCTAGAACGGCTCAAACATAACTTTCTCTAACAATATGAAGCACATCAACCCACATCATGATCAAGAAATCAACACACAAAACCAAAGCAAGACCTTGAGCAAAACATGGTTATTAAACCTCAAGCATACTAGCACAAGTTCAGGTTAAAGCAAATCAAAGAAAAGAGGGGGTGAAATACAACCAAGCACTCAAAGGCTCTCCAAGATTCACGGCAGGAACCGAGGGTTGTCGAGCCTTGTCCTAGCTCGGTCTTTGGAAGGTATCTTGGATCCCGAAGGGCTGTCACTTCCTTCTTCACACCCTTCTTCTTCGTGTTGTGGTCGCTGATTCGGACCAGAGCGAAATGCTTCACAAGTTCTGCAACTAAGAACTCAAACAGTAGCTTGGAGATCAACAATGGAGATGGCGGTCGGAGACAAAGCTTTAGCAAGCTCTTTGGAGGAGAATGGGTGGCCGGATCAACCCTCTAAGGAGGAGAGAGAAAATGACGGTTGAAGGGACGAGTTCCCGCTCAAAGGGGCGGAAATGGCAGGGGAAAACGGAGATCCTCTTGTCCAGAAGAGATCTGCGGCTTAAATAATAAAAGTCAAAAAAACGGTCACGCACGGTCTGGCGCACGACCGTACGTGAACCGTGTGATATTAATATCCAGAAAAATGTCTGAGGAAGAAGAAGCATTGACCCGTGCGTTTTCTTCGTGCACGCACGGGCGGTTCCGCCCGTGCGTGAAGGACATCGCACGGGTAGCGACAGAGTGCTGGTAAATAAAAACATACAGGAAAACCGTTCATTTTACTCGCGCACGGGCACAGCCGCCCGTGCGTGAATAACTCGCACGATTAGCCACAGAACGGAATAAACTGGGAAGCTACAGGAAATCCATGCGTTTCCTTTGCGCACGGTTTCGAAGAAACCGTGCGTCAACCGTGTGAGAGTAAATTCATCGAGCTCAGTTCGATGTTCTTCCAGCCGACTACAACGCACGATTTCACGCAAACCGTGTGTGAAAGAAACGCACGACCATCCGTTTTCCTTGAGACAGAAATCTTTCCTTTGGGGAAAACGCACCACCTGCACAAAATATAAACTCACAAAGGAGGACCCTCCAGCAATCAACAAAATGCAATAAAAACTACTGGAACGAGCCCTGGGGAGCACCAAGTACATACCCCCAACAATCGAATGCGCAATTGCGCACCCACGGGCTAGAAAAGTGCACTAAACGTGAAATGCAGTAGGAACGAAATATTAATGAAAACAGCCAAAAAGTGAAGTACAAAGCCATGAAAACCAGCCCAGATGAGTCCGCAAAACCCTATATAAATGGGACTCATCACACCCCCATACTTACCTGTTTGCGCGTCCCGAGCAAAGAAGATCCTTGCAGACAAGAAAAAGAACTAACTAACACAGTAATTATGATCTGGAGTACCATGCGAAGTCGCACGCTTGCGGGCATAAAAATATAGTAGAGAAATTTCTAAGCATACAAAATAATTTATACTTTTCAGCCTGCGTAACAAAAATTCTATGACTACTCAAAAACAGAATTGTGGTGAATCCTCCGGTCACGCATAGGGAGAAAATAGACTAACCGCTAAGACGAGTATTGCCAAAGATCGGGATTCGAGACAACCTCCAAAGGATTCCACCTATGCCGGTGACCATATGCTTGTCCATTCGCACTCTCTCCACGGCACTAGTTTGCTTTAAGCGTGAATCCGTAGGACTTCGGGTAGTAATGGGGCTTTGGTAAAGGCGAGTTAATCAAGGATAAAAACGAAGGCTACGCATAAAACCCAACTGAGCTATCACAAAAAGAGTCTATCTGCTACCCGCAAAACACGCGGGTACACCACACCCCCAGACCTAATTTTTAAAATACGGGTGTGCCTACTCCAAAAAATATATTAACTCAAATCAGATTTTCAGTTATACTCTTCCTTTCTCTTTTTCTTTCTTTTTCAAATTTTCTTTTTATAAATTTTCTTCTTAATTCTTCTTTTCCTTTTACACAATTCTAGTAAATAAATTCATGGGAGCACAACCATAAATTTCACAAAGAACAACACCGCATCAACACCCCCATACTGAAATTAGAAAATAGTAAAGCTAGACTTGGGTGTGCGACTAGGGTCGGTTACTAGGCTTTGGTGAAATAAAAGTGGAGCTGAATCAAAGGATGGGTAGGAACAATGGGGCTAGCGAGGATAAGATGTTAAGAACGGGTACAAAGCTCAACCTAGCCAAAATGATGGCCTACATCATGCTCACGCTTAACTAATCATGCACCAATGCTTCGAGAGTAGCTAGGGGCAAGTTCTTAACCAACGAGAAAGACTTGTTGGGTTTCTCTATGAGGATGGCACAACACTTGTGCACGCAGCGGAAGAATAAAAATATCAAGAAAACCCAAAAGAGATGGGATCGGGCCATGGTAGTTGAATCAAGAAGTTAACATACAACTAGGCAAAAATTACATCGGTGGCATTGAGTCACAACTCAACGGAGATGCTCCAAGCTTCGTGTTCTTGCTGGTGGCGAGTCCTACGTGGAATGATGTCCACGTCTCTGTAGAAATCCACACGAGCGGGAGAACACCGACTTTTTCCGTCACACGGATAATCGGGAAGGAGAATGACCGCACCTTGCTTTCCCACGGACTGCTAGGTCCGCGCCAGGGATAGCAACACCAGCGACAATCGCCAGAGAGGAGGAGGTCGACAGAGAAAGCACGACGGCGGCGGAACACTTCCGTCGGCGGCGGGATTCGGGATCGGCGGAACGAACGAAGAAATCGCGGAACACTTCCGTCGATTCGATCAGTGATCTAAGTCCCGAAAACCCTAAGTGTCTATTTATACCAAAGGCATAAACAGACTTAGGAATATCGCTATCCGCAGACCACCCAGAAAATTAGGGTTCCAGAATCGGCGAGAATCACCTAGCAGATTCAGTGAGAATCAATCGGCGAGAATCACCTAGCAGATTCGGTGAGAATCAATCGGTGAGAATCAGAGTACAATACTCAACGATTCACGTCGAACGTGGATTGAATCACCTAGGATCGGCGAGAATCACCTAGGATCGGCGAGAATCACCTAGGATCGGCGAGAATCAGTCGGCGAGTATCAGTCGGCGAGAATCAGAGTACAATACTCGACGATTCACGTCGACCCTCGGTCGACTATTCTTATCAATCCTTCAAGGAAACATTTGCCCAACCCGACGATCCTTTAAGGCAACACTTTGCCCATAACCCCATTCAAGTCGGTGATTGGTAAACTTTACCAACAAAGTCAATCATCCAACTTCTCCACATCTCTTATGTGCGACCCTGCAGGCTCATATCGCGTTGGCAGTGAGATTACATGTTTGACCACTTCTAGATCACCATGGTAACTCCAACAGTCTCCCACTTGATCTTGAAAGTATTAAACCAAAAACCTCACAAACAATAAGCGGCATCTAGCAATGCATCATTGCTCCCCAAGCAATAAGAGTTTATAACTCATAAGCCTTTATGACCAATGTATCAGTGTTGTCTTTGTCCCTTTGTCCCTTACATCCGGAAAGAACTAGAGGCATGGACCGTGTCACCCTCGTAATAGCTCAATCCAAGTTTCTTGATCCAATACGGACTTCCAGAGAATGGTGAGTCCAATATCACATATTGACTCAACCAAGCATGGTCATGCATTTCTCAGTCCAGTTCCATCAAGGGGCCCATGGATGCAACTCCTGTCATACAAGAGGACAAATCCCATATCTACTCACACACAAACACCCAAATGATTCGTAACATGCCCAACAACCACCCTTATCATCAACCTTTCTCAAGGAAGACTTTAGATGGCATCAAAGCACGCTCTTCCTCACTTGATGAATGCTGTGACTTCAGGTCAAAGGACCACAACACCATTGTCAATTGAGACCTACTCGTGACACGATTGGATGACAATCCACATAGTAGTCTCAGGTTGGGTCTGTCCAGTACAACTTGTTCACTAACAAGTACCCACGTGATGACTTGATATCACAATATCATGACCTGTGAGAACCGGTCATCAGTCAACGCACGTGCTAGCCTTCATGTACCATCATCACCCTTAGCTTCTATGATGATACTCGACCAGGGACCTTTTAATAATGAAGCTTCAAATAAATCATAGGCTCTCACATTCAAGTCACGTACTTGATGTCCCATGGAAGCGAACATTCTAAGGGTATCTATTATGTTAACATTTAACTATCATATAGAAAAACTCATAATAAAAGAACTTGCCATTAATTGTAAGAGAAAAATTAGGTACACTGTTCATCATATGAACAAATGGCCAACAAAATACATGTTTACATGCAATCCACAAGATTCTCACTAGAGTTGATCATTTAGGTATCGTATACCCATCAATCTAATATGACCATCATACTTTCTCTGCGCGAGAGGCTTTGTCGGTGGATCCGCAATATTCTCCTCAGTCGGCACTCTGCAATTGTTCACATCTCCTCGTTCGACAATCTCACGAATAAGATGAAACCGCCGAAGTATGTGCTTGGAGCGCTGATGGGATCTAGGTTCCTTAGATTGTGCAATTGCACCATTGTTATCACAGTAGAGAACTACGGGACCAACAATGCTAGGAACTACATCAAGCTCGCTGATGAATTTCCTAATCCATACAGCCTCCTTCGCCGCATTAGCTGCGGCGATATACTCGGCCTCTGTTGTAGAATCAGCAACTGTCTCTTGCTTGGAACTCTTCCAGCTCACAGCTCCTCCATTCAGGCAAAACACAAAACCTGACTGAGACTTGGAGTCGTCTCTATCAGTTTGGAAGCTAGCATCCGTGTAACCTCTTACAACGAGCTCTTCCTCTCCACCATACACCAAGAACACATCCTTAATCCTTCTCAAGTAATTCAGGACATTCTTGACTGCAATCCAGTGACACTCACCGGGGTCTGACTGATACCTACTAGTCATGCTCAAAGCAAAGGAGACGTCAGGTCGAGTACATAACATCGCGTCCATGATTGATCCAATTGCCGAAGCATATGGAATCAACTTCATGTGGTCTTTATCTTCACAAGACTTTGGACACTGGTCCTTAGAGAGATTCACACCATGAGACATGGGCAAAAATCCTTTCTTGGACTCAAGCATGTTGAACCGCTTCAACACCTTTTCGATGTACATACTCTGGGTCAAACCCAACAACTTCTTCGATCTATCTCTATAGATCTTAATACCGAGTATATAAGTCGCTTCACCCAAATCCTTCATTGAAAAGCAGTTCCCTAGGTTGTTCTTAACAACTTTCAGGGTAGGAATGTCATTCCCAATCAACAGTATGTCATCTACATACAATATCAGGAAGACAACAATGCTCCCACTGATTCGCTTGTAAACACAAGGCTCATCTTAATTCTTGATGAAACCAAACTCTTTGATTTTCTCATCAAAACGAAGATTCCAACTTTGAGAGGCCTGTTTCAGTCCATAGATGGACTTATTCAGCTTGCATATTTTAGTGGCTTCATCTGGGGATACAAAACCCTCATGTTGTGTCATATACACTTCCTCAAGGAGGTTTCCATTAAGGAAAGCCGTTTTGACATCCATCTGCCAGATCTCGTAGTCATAATATGCAGCAACAGCAAGCAATATCCTTATGGACTTTACCATGGCAACAGGGGAAAAAGTCTCATCATAGTCAATACCATGAATTTGCTTGAAACCCTTAGCCACCAGTCGCCCTTTGAATGTCTGTACATTCCCATCCATTTCGGTCTTCTTCTTGAAGACCCACTTGCAACCTATGGGTCGTACCCCTTCAGGTGGTTCCACCAAGTTCCAAACATGGTTTGCATACATAGAGTCCATTTCGGATTTCATAGCCTCAAGCCATTTGTCGGAGTCCGGTCCATTCATAGCCTCTTGGTAGGTTGCTGGTTCATCATCATGATCCATAAGCAACACATTACCTATTTGAGACATGAGAAATCCATATCTCTCAGGCTCAAACCTCGGTCTACCAGATCTACGTAGGACTTGTGTTCCTTGAGCAGGTTCTCTAGCTACAACATCTTGTAGTCCTATCTCAGAATCCAATTTCGGTTCATTCACTACATGTGGTTCTTGAACTTCTTCAAGCACTACCTTTTCAGTCTTTCTTGATAAGAACTCTTTCTCCAAGAAGACACCAGTCCTTGCGACAAACACTTTGCCCTCAGACGGTAGGTAAAAGTAATACCCTTTCGTTTCCTTAGGATATCCCACCAGATAACATTTATCTGATTTGGGTTCCAGTTTGTCAGGCATTTGACGTCTCACGTATGCCTCACAGCCCCAAATTTTAATGAACGACATACTAGGACGCTCCCCAGTCCATATCTCATATGGTGTCTTCAGAACTGTTTTCGTTGGAGCGCGATTCAATGTCATTGCAGCAGTCTCTAAAGCAAAACCCCAAAAGGAAACAGGCAAGTCTGCATGACTCATCATCGAACGTACCATGTCTAACAGAGTACGATTTCTCCTCTCAGACACACCATTATGTTGTGGTGTTCTAGGTGGAGTGAGATGTGATACAATACCACACTCTTTCAGATGATCACGGAACTCATGACTCAGGTATTCGCCACCTCGATTAGATCGGAGTGCTTTAACCCTTTTACCTAACTGGTTTTCTACTTCATTCTTGAACTCTTTGAACTTTTCAAAGGTCTCGGATTTGCACTTCATAAGATACACATATCTGTATCTACTGAAATCATCAGTAAATGTAACAAAGTAGAAATACTCACCTCTAGTCATGGAACTCATGGGTCCGCATACATCACTATGTACAACACCCAAGAGATCCTCAGCCCTCTCAGTATAACCAGTGAAATGAGCTTTAGTCATCTTGCCTAACAAACAAGATTCACATCGCTCAAATGATTCATAATCAAATGAGTCCAAAAGTCCATCTCTATGGAGCTTGGATATGCGCTTCTCGTTGATATGGCCCAAACGACAATGCCAGAGAAATGTAGGGTTCGAGTCATTTGTTCTTAGTCTTTTATTATTTTCTACATTACAGATCAGATGGTCCAAGTTCAAAACATAAAGATCATTAAACAATTGGGCTACAGCATAACAAACATCATTCTTAAATATAGAACAACAATTGTTCTTAATTATAAAAGAAAATCCAATCATGTCCAAACATGAAATAGATATAATGTTTCTAGTTATGACAGGAACAAAATAACAATTATCGAGTTCTATTACAAGCCCACTGGGCAAAGAAAGACGGTAAACCCCTACGGCTACAGCAGCAACTCTTGCTCCATTGCCGACGCGGAGGTCCACCTCCCCTTTACTCAGCAATCTTCTCCTTCCCAGTTTCTGCACATTTGTACAAATGTGAGAACCACATCCGGTATCCAATACCCAAGATGGAGTAGAAATGTTTATCTCTATAACGTGAACATTTGAAGCGGAAGTCATACCTCCCTTCATTTTCTGCAGACCTTCAATGTACGAAGGACAGTTCCTCCTCCAATGATCAGCCTTGCCACAGTGGTGGCATTTCCCTTCCTTCACCGTGCTTTTCTTTTTCATCAGTGCGGAAGACTTGGGCTCAAGATATGACTTAGGTCCCACCTTCGTCTTCTTAGAGCCCTTGGCCTTGCCCTTGCCCTTATGCACCATCAGTATGGGGCTGGTAGGCTTGGCCATCTTCATATTGATTTCGGCAGTTCTCAACATGCCTAGGAGTTCGGGTAGTATCTTGTCTATTTCATTCATGTTGTAGTTCAAGACGAACTGCTCATAATTGTCCGGCAACGATTGCAGGATCAGATCTGTGGCCAACTCTTGACCAAGAGGAAAACCCAGCCTTTCAAGGTTCTCTATATACCCAATCATCTTGAGTACGTGAGTCCCTACTGAGTCTCGAACTCCCATCTTGCACTGAAACAACGCTTTTGTGACGTCGAACCTCTCTTGACGAGCCTGCCCTTGAAACATTTTCTTGAGATGCTCGTCAATCTCCTTGCACCCCATGTTCTCATGTTGCTTCTGAAGCTCAGAGTTCATAGTGGCAAGCATAAGGCATTCGACATCTAAAGCATCATCAGTATACTTCTTATAAGCATCCTTCTCAGCACGGGAAGAGTTCCCGGTCGGCACCTCGGGGGCTTCTTCTTCCAAGACATAGAGCTTTCGCTCTTGCCTGAGAACAATTCTCAGGTTCCTGTACCAGTCCATGTAATTAGTCCCACTGAGCTTATCCTTCTCAAGGATGGCTCTCAGAGACAACGTGGAGTGTGAAACACTTGCCATGGAATTCTACAAGAATTTATGCAGAATAAAATCCGTACCAAAATTTCAAATACAATTTATTTTAATTTGGACTTCAATTAAAACACTCCCACTATTTTATTCGAAATGATAGCCCTCACTAACAATTCGGAGAGTTCATGCGAGCTACTCTCTTAGTGGACAAGATCCGTATTTCACCAACACAATGAGTCAGCTTTGGCTTTCCTCTCACGATGTGGTTATTTAGGTAGGCAACGCTTGCCAATTGCATCCTCATGCAATTCTTGTATGGTTGGTGAATAACTCCTTACTCGCATCCATCATATGGTGCATGCCAACCCTATGCCTCTAGGCACTCAACCTTTGAGGTCACCTAGTTAAGCTGGACCCGATGTCGACAGTGGGATATCACAATTATCCGCTCGCACCCTTACCAAGATAGATTAATGCACCTTGCTTTGGCAAGCCCACACTTCATCGATCGAGGAAGGAAGAGTGTCATCCATTGGAAGGCATCCGAACACTTAATATTTGATGAAGGGATTTTGATTATAGGTTAACAGTTAACCATGATCAATATTTGATCAATGTGCACATCCAAAGAAAAACAATTTTTCTAAAATCACATGCATCCCTTATGTGCACAACCTGACACCATCAACATTTGATAGAAGGAAGGGCTAAATCTGAACATCCGGAAACTTCTAAATCCTCAGATTTACATGCATTGGACAAAAGCAAAGACAACTCAACTTAAAGCAGTAGACAAGCTCATCTCTCTATGTTGGATTCAAAATCCAAAACAAACTCGAGGGATGGTTACTGCTAAGGAGACTACAATTTCTAACAATTAGAAATTTCCACGAAATCCCAGACGTTCTTGGCGGGGTACCAAGACTAAATCTAGACATTTAGAACACTTCTAAATCCCTAGGTTTACACGCACTGGAATAACAAAACTTCCAATACAACAATCATGGTCGAAACCTGTAAGACCCCCCCCCCCTTTTTCTCTTATCGACATCGGGGTCTTAGGCCCAGAACCGCCGTTTTGCGGTGACTCCTTCACGCCCTGAAGGGTCATCACCACAAAGCGCCGATTCTGCCGGCCAATTCGATCACAGAAAAAGTAGCACAATAATGTAAATGCAAATTGCAGTCCACAGAGAATCACATGTCATAATAAATATAACTCCACGAAGGGAGTGTCCACAGAATAAAACATCAGAGTAGCAAAATACGGGCTTATGCCCGGTACATCATATCCTCACTACAAAATCACTCAAGCGGAAGCAAAAAAACTACTAAAGGTCGAGACTCACGGTCCCGGCTGTATGAACTCCGGAGCTAGACTGCCCCACCTCCAAGCGCACCGATCTCTGGGGCTCCTCCTCCATGCTGGTCTCCACGATCCCCTAAATGATGCGGTTCGAAAACCGTTAGTCTAAAAGACTAAGTCCTATCATCCCCCGCCCCTTCCCCCACGGCCCCTAGGCACCGAGCGGAGAGGAAGAAAGGGGAGGACTTGAAGGTGGAGAAAATCAAAAGCAAATGGCAGCGGTCCTATACTAGCAAATTCTATAGCATGTAAAGACGATAAGCTGAAATATGAAAAGTAACCTTCACTTATGTGAGAACACATAAGCCAAGGGGTCTTCTGCAAGGCTCCCATCGTATAAAAAGTCCCATACCAATTTATACGTTGGGGTGTCGGTTATCAAACAGCAGTAAATATATATATCCAAAATTAACCTTAATTTATAAACTTGCCCACACAAGCTTATAGACCAAGGGGTCATTTTGCAGGTCCTAAAGTATAAGCGTCCCATTCCACTTATACTTTAGGTGTCAAGGTTAAAGGAAACGATTATGCTATGACATGCAAGTGGGTATGATGGATCATGCAAGTGCAACATACACACCCGACTCTGTGCACACAGACCTTTAGTTCCCCCTTTCTGGAGCCGTAACCTCCTAGGATACCTCCGTAGTGGCAGACGGAAACGGTGGGTTGGGCCTCGCCCACCTCTAAACCAGTAAAGCACTATCGGTCAGACCTATCGTACGCCTCAACGCTTGGTGCACGAAGCGGACTCCTACGTACTCTTGCCGGCTGGCGCACCGGACTTCTGTTGGCGAAGTGTTTACCACACTTGCCGAGTCATCGTATTGGAGTCGGTGCATCGACCCTCCAATACCGAAGACCCACCACCTTAGTTTTTCCTTCCTTATATGCACATGCAAATTTAGCGTAATCAAACCCGAGCCAAAGCTCCCCGGACCAACACGTCCGTCTCAAACAATCGAGCCGAAGCTCCCCGGACCCAAAGTCCGTCTTTTAACCATCCAAGCCGAAGCTCCCAGCTAAATTCCGGTGCCAACAGTGTTTGCAAAATGTGCAACCCTAATTACTAAGTTACTCTTTTCAGCTTGTTAAAACAGTTTACGTTAACCCAGGACTGCCCCCGGTATTCCCTGTGAAGGGCTCTCAAGGGGCACTAGGAACTGTGTTGGGATTACGCCCAGTGTTCCCTTTCGCAAGGTACTTATTTTTTTATAGGTTTATTCCCTTCCCCATTACTTTCTCATGTTCCGATAGGCTAATCCTAGAGTGATTTGACTCCAACTCTCCTTGGGCAGGACGATCTTTCGTCGGACCCGAACGCCTCTAAACCCTAGACAAAACAACTTCCTACCCACTTATCTTCCATAGATGCACCTAATTCTCCTTATCCTTTCAGCAAACCAATAAGACCCATCGCACGTGCTCTAATTCATATCCAAAATGATTTCCTGCAGTTTTGCTATATGTAGACCACTTAAGCTACATGACCCGTAAAAAGGGAAGCACATGAAATACTCATCCAGTACCCCTATGATAATTATTAGAGGGCTAAAATGACATTTGTAGCATAAATCCAGAAATTCATAATTTTCCTAATTCGTTAGATAATTAATTTATTTATTCTAGTATCCAAAAAGCCCAAGTTTGAACATGAAGTAGCAATTTCAGACAAGATAATATTCCAATAAATTTATGTTAATTACAAAATGCATAATCAACTCTAAAGCTTAAGTCTTCAAATTTTTCAGCAAGGTTTAGGCCCTTAAATTTAATTTCAAAGATATCTCATAAAAGACATTTTAAAAGATTTTATAGCAATAATACCTCCGAAAATTCATAGAAAATTCAAGGATGATTATGATTGCCTGCAAATACCCTAGAAAAAGTTTCATAATTTATCATTTAATAATAAGGCTATACTTGATTTTCTCATGAAATTTCAAGTTTATGGGTTAATGAACAAAGTATACTAATTAACCATCACAAATTTCCACAAAACTTCTCACATGATAATATTGAGCTAGGAACACTATGTATCAAGTTTCATAATTTTTCAACAATTATTGGGCTCTTGCAAGAATTATTTAGTATGTAACTGAAGTAATGCACTTGTGAAGTAGATGCCCTAACTAGGTATCCAAAACTTCTATCAAAAATCATACATGATCAGTAAGGCCTAAAACTACCTCTGCCAATGTTTCATGCCCTTTCAATGGGCAGTGAGATCACAATAGCCAAATTATTAATTTGGGCAATCCTATTGGTTACAAATGAAGTGCTACAAATATTAATCAAAACTTCCCAAATAAATTATCAAAGACTCAAAATATCCTTATTCCGTCACTACCCAAATTTGGTTAAATTTCAAGAAGTTTAGCTAACCTAAACTAACACTACAAGTTTTAGGTCCTAAGCTAGGGTTAGGGTTTTGTGGACCCTACCCTTTTCAAAATTATTTAGCATTTTAACCAGATGGTTTTATATACCCTAAGACCCTCTATACAAAATTTGATGCTCATCCAAGGTGTTTAGGGTTCATGCCCTTCACAAGGCACAAAGGTCCCTCCTTAGGGTTTGGCCTGGGAACTTAGGGCAAATCAATTCCACTCTACCCCACCTTCCATGGGGAGGTGCTAAGTGCCATACCAAGTCAGTGGCCCAAATTTCAGCCTCTGTTGAGGTGATTTGGTCACTCAAAATCAAAAGTGCACTTTTTGACCAAAATACCCTTATTAAGGTAAAGTTAGGGTTGAGTCAATACCTATTCAAAACACATCCAAATTAGGTGAAACTTTATACATATACATAACATGAGCCCAGGGACCACTCACCAAAATTTGGGAGGGTTTGGAGGTCATTAGATCACCTAATTAAATTATCATAGAGAAATTACATAATTTCCAAAACTATAGAAATATTGTCCCCAAAAATTCCCATTTTTGGTGTACTCCTAGATTTGGTCTATAGTGACTCCCTTCCAAAATTTCAGCTCATTTGGATCAAGGATAAAGTGTGAGAACCCAATTGAAGTTCTGCCTAGCCATATGTGTAGGCCCCACCAAAATGGGTGCCCTGGTCAGACCAGGCACCCAAATTGGTCCAAACCAATTTTAAAATAAACTAGACCCAAGGGGCTACAAATCCTATGTTGAGCATTTCCTCATACAGAGCCTCTAACTATTTTTAAATAATTAAAACATTAAATGACATAAGTGTGACAGAATTCATATAACACACATTTCATATACTATAGTTTAATTCATCCAGCTGCACGAATCTTGGCGCAGGGATTAACGGGATCCTATCGTCTTCTCCGTTCAGCCAACGGTCCGGATTCCTCCCGCCTGGAGCAACTTCCAAACGCCACTGCCGGCGATCCGGCCGCCTCCCCGGCCGGCCACCACCACCACCACCTCCGTTGAGGTGGTGGTCGTCGCCAGGCGGCGGCTTGGCCGCCGGAGGGCCGTTTTCCGGCGATCCCGAGAGGAGGATTTCCATGGAAAAACCATGAAAATTTGAAATGGATTCGGGCTCAATTGAGCCCGAACCTTGAACCTAGTGATTGCTAAGAACTATCCATGAGAGAAGGAGTGGAGGAGGACCTTCCTGGCGGCCTGAATGCGAGTCGATCTTCGGTTTGCCATGGTGGTGGTGCCGCCGGCTGGATTTCTGCAACTGTGCAGTGAAGTTGCCTGAATTCCTAAGGTAAACGATGGGAAGGGATCCTCTTATGTCACTGATGGTGTATATATCATCAGTTGGGCGAGGGGAGAGGCCAACCACCAATGGCCATTAATGCCCTTGAAGGCTTGGCTCAGGTTGAGTGGGGGGGGCTGAATCCTCCTCTTGGTGGCCGGGAAACGGCTGGAATCAACTCCTCTTCCCTAGAGGAGTTGATTGCAGCCATAAATGGTGGTTGTTGATCTCCTTGACCGGCTTTCCACTCTCCCCTTCCTCTCCCCCATCTTCTCTCTCCTCCATTATCATGGAGGGAAGCTTCCTTCTCTCTCCTAGTCACCCCTGATTGACTGGTCAACCCCATAAGCTAAATGCAGCCCACTTGGTCATGATGAACATGGAAATGGAGTTAGCCTAAGGAAGAAGTGGCTTGGGCTTGGGTTAGCCCTTTTGGGCTAGGTTTGACTCGGCTTAAATGAGGGTTGACCTGGGCCAATTTGACCATATGGGTTGACCCCATTGGGTTTTTAGTGGCCCATTGGACTCCCTTAAGGTCTAGGATTACTTGAATAGGGTTGGTTGGGCATCTTGGTGGTCACATGTCCCTTGGTAAGGGCACTTTGACCATTTTAGGGCTAGAGTTGACTTGGGTCAACATGACCAATTGGGTTGACCCCTATGGGTCCTTGGTGACCCATTGGCTTCCCCTAAGGTCTAGGTAGGGTTATGTAGGGTTACCCTGCACTTGGAGGTCACATACCCTTAGTAAGGGTACTTTGACCAGATTAGGAGCTTGAGTTGACCTGGGTCAACCTGGCCTCTAGGGCTAGCCCCAATGTGTCCTTAGTGACCCACTGACCTCACTTTAGGGTTAGGATGGCATAGGTGGGGTCCTCTAGGATAGGAGCAGGTCAATTGACCCTATGTAGGCTAGTTTGACCCATTTAGGGTTAGGGTTGACCTTGGTCAACTGAGCCTCTTTGGTTGACCCTAATGGGTCTTTATGGCTCTAATGGGCCTCCCAAGGTATTAGGGGTGTTGTGGTAGGGTCTTGGGGTTACGGTGTAGCCCATGGTCATCCTAAACCATTGCTCAGAGTTCTACTATTTGCAGACCATGATGATCTTCCACATTTTGTCCCCTATCTCTTGGCCCATTTCTGGCTTCTTAGGGTTTTGTCATGACCTAGTCATGGCCAAAACCACTCTTAGGGGTCTAGTTGGAAATGGGATGTTACAAATCCCAATAAACAAAACAAAGATTTCGTCCCCGAAATCAAGGTTGAGCCTACGGGACTTACTTCCGAAGAAAAGAAACTTGTAACATCCCATCATGGCGCCTTGTTTGCTAAATTAGGTTTAAAGGGAAACCTAGATCTATGACCATTTCGCCCAATTGGCAAACCAAGATCCCAATAAACAAGGCTAAGCCCCCAATAAATAAAAGATAAGCCTCTATCTTCCTAGAGCAGCCCTTAGTAGTTTAAAGCAGGAAAATAAATTAAACATCTTGAGGGGTTTGTGAGGTATACCTGACTGAACAGCTCTGGGTATCTTTGTCGCATCAGGTCCTGCGGCTCCCAGGTATGCTCCTCCTGGCCGTGGTTCCTCCACAGGACCTTGACTAGTGGGACCTTCTTGCGTCGCAAGACCCGTACTCCTCGGTCGTCGATCCTCACCTGCTCCAAACGAACCGACCGGTCTGAAGCTACCGGCCCTTCGGTGGTCAAAATCTGCTGCTCCGGGTGTAGCAGAGCCCTCCTCAGCGAAGAAATATGGAAGACGACGTGCAGCGCTTCCAACTCTGGTGGTAACTCCAGCCTATAGGCTAGGGGTCTGATCCGCTCCAGGATCCTGTAAGGGCCCATGTACCTAGGGCTGAGCTTCTTGCTCCGACCACACACCCGCGAGACTCCATGCATGGGCCGGATCTTCAAAAACACACGGTCTCCCACCTGGAACTCCACCTGCCGATGTCGGGCGTCATAGTACTTAGCCTGTCTGCTCTGCGCCTCTAGCATCCTGTCTCTGATCAGCCTCACCTGAGCCTCGGTGTCTTCAACAAACTCTGATCCCAACACTTCGGATCTTCGTCCTGAACCCAAGAAAGCGGGGTCCGGCATCTCCTTCCATACAAGGCTTCGTAAGGCGCCATCCTGATGCTGGACTGGTAGCTGTTGTTATAGGAGAACTCGACCAGGGGTAAGAGTTTCTCCCACGGTTCCCCGCGGTCCAAAATGCATAGCCTCAAAAGGTCTTCCAGCTTCCGGTTGGTGCGTTCTGTCTGCCCGTCCGTCTGGGGATGAAATGCAGTGCTGAAGGTCAATCGCGTGCCTAAGTAAGCTTGCACGGATCTCCACTCCCTGGAAGTGAACCGGCCATCCCGATCCGACACGATCGTCTTGGGCACCCCGTGATATCGAATGAACTGCTCCACAAATCTCCGTACTAATACTCCCACAGTGTCGTCCTTCCTGATCGGAATGAACCTGGCTACCTTGGTCAACCGATCGACGATGACCCAAATTGAGTCATTCCGTGTTCGTGATCGGGGGAGTCCGTGAATAAAATCCATCGCGATGTCTTCGAACTTCCATTCTGGTACCGGGAGTGGTTGCAACAACCCCGCAGGGTTTTTGCACTCTGCCTTCACTAGCTGACAAGCCTCGCAGTGGGTCACAAACCGAGTAATATCCTTCTTCATGCCAGGCCAGTACATAGTCTTCTTCAAATCCGCAGTCATCTTCGTGATGCCCGGGTGCACCGAGTATCTGCTGTGGTGGGCTTCCGCCATGATATCCTCCCGGACCTGGCCTCCTCCCGGTATATAAGTCCGACCTCTGAAGCATACCACGCCGTCCCTCACCGTATAATCTCCTGCTGTACCGTTCTCCAAGGACCAGAATATCGGCTCCAGATTGACATCTTGCCTCTGTCCCTCTCTGACTCTGTCCCGGATATCATCTGTAGCACTCACCGCTGCTAAATACTCCGTGTAAAGCTCGGGATCCTCGGATGACACCAGTGTGATGTGCATATCCTCCAATCTCCTCACCAACTCCATAGACATAACCTGAGGCCCGACTGCGGAAGTGGCAGCTCTCCGACTCAAAGCGTCCGCCACCACGTTTGCCTTCCCTGGATGGTAGTGCATCTCATACTGATAATCTGCAAGGAACTCCACCCAGCGCCTCTGTCTGATGTTCAGTTCCTTCTGCGTGTCCACGTATTTCAGGTTCTTGTGGTCGGAATAGATATCGCAGTGGACTCCATAAAGATAATGGCGCCAGACCTTCAAAGCAAAAACGACCGCCCCCATCTCAAGGTCGTGCACCGGATAGTTCTGCTCGTGCTTCTTCAACTAGCGAGATGCATATGCAATCACATGGCCCTTCTGCATCAGTACAGCTCCCATACCCTGGTAGGAAGCATCAGTGTAGACCTGAAATCCTTCCCCCCCGAGGGGAGAGTAAGAATGGGAGTCGAGGTTAGCCGATCCTTCAGCTCCTGGAAAGCTGTCTGGCACTGCGGGGTCCACACGAACGGTACCTTCTTCTTCGTCAAGGAGGTGAGCGGGAGGGCGATTCGAGAGAATCCCTACACGAACTTCCGGTAGTAACCGGCAAGTCCTAGAAAACTCCGTACGTCGGTGGCTGTCTTCAGCTGCGGCCAATCCCGAATAGCTTGAATCTTTGCCGGATCCAGTGCCAATCCAGCTTCACTGATGATGTGGCCTAAGAAGCCTACCTCCTTCAGCCAGAACTGACATTTACTAAACTTCGCATATAGATGATTCTCCCGCAGTCTCTGCAGGGTCAGTGTCAGATGGCGAGTGTGCTCCTCCTCCGTCCTCTAGTAGATGAGGATGTCATCGATGAACACAATGACAAAAACATCCAGATATTCCTTGAATACTTGGTTCATGAGGTTCATGAACGCTGATGGTGCGTTGGTGAGTCCGAAGGGCATCACCGTAAACTCGTATAAACCATATCTGCTACTAAAAGCAGTCTTCTGAATGTCCTCCTCCCGAATTCGAAGCTGGTAGTATCCCGACCTCAAATCTAATTTTGAAAAGAACTGCGCTCCCTGCAGCTGGTCGAACAGCTCGTCTATCCTTGGCAGTGGATAGGTGTTCCAGACCGTCAGCCGATTTAGTGCTCGATAGTCGATGCACAATCTGAGGGTCCCGTCTTTCTTCTTGACGAACAGTACCGGGGCTCCCCAAGGTGAAGAGCTTGGTCGGACAAAACTGGCTTCCACTAACTCCTGAAGCTGGCTCCGGAACTCCGTCAACTCATTTGGGGCCATCCGGTAAGGTGCCTTGGACGCTGGCTTGGCCCCGGCACAAGCTGTATCTGGAAGTCCTGCTCCTGCGCGGGGATAATCCGGGTAACTTCTCCGGAAAGACGTCCTCAAACTCCCGCACCACCAGGATATTAGATATAGAACTCGTGGCCTCCGTCATCTCAAACAACACCTCGTAGACCTCCTCCCCCTGTAAATAGGCCTTGACGGCCTGTACTGAAGATAAGGTTATACGTGAGGCAGGTCTAATACCTTTGATGATGATGGTAGAGTCCCCGTGCCTCACGGTGATCCTCTTCGCTTGACAATCAATCTGGGCATGATTCCACTGCAACCAAGTCATGCCCAGGATCAGCTCGAAGACTGGCATCCTCAGGACCGTTGCCGAAACTTCGAACGACTTTCCACCAATCTTCGCCTCCATACTGCAGTGGGCTGAGGTGAGTATCTCAGATCCGTCGGGTAGACGCACCCTACTCATCCGGCCTGTGAACCGTTCCACTCCTTCCAGCCCTTCCAGAAAGGCCTCCGACACAAACAAGTGCGAGGCACCCGTGTCGAACAGAGTATAGGCGGGCTTGCCGCTGATGAAGACTATACCTGTGATGATTAAATGTCTTAGTATTTTATAACACATTTTCTTTCCTATTTATTCTACCTAGGGCAGTACTATTTGTTGGGCAATTGAGAACGGAAATTTAATTTAAACAACTTAAACATCTTAGCTTACATGTGATGACCCGCTCTGGGTTTCGAGGTTGGGCCAGGTCCAAGGCATATACCTGCTCCCTTTCCTGTCTTCGATCTCCTCCCTGGTAACCACGTCCTCGGCCGCGTCCTCGGCCTCCGAAAAGCTGGGCAGGTAGGCCACCCTGTGGTGCTGGAGGTGGTGCCCCCCTCATAGGGCAGTTTCTCCGGAGGTGTCCCACCTGATGACAATGGAAGCACTCCGGCGGGGGATACGCCATACCCCCGGGTCTCGGCATCTCCTGTATCCGGAGAGGTTGAGGGTCCAAAACCACCTGCTCTCTCAGCTCCTGCCTCACCTCCTGACGAGGCTGCTCCTCTGTCCTTCTCCTATCTGGTATGGTGCCTCGCCGCTGATCATTTCGGGCCCTCCGGCCCAGATCCTCCGCTTGCCGCTTCCGGCCTCGAGTGGTGTGCCAATCGGCCTCAATCCTCATCGTCATCTCCAAAATCCGGGAGATAGGCCCGTCAGATACAAACAGCAAGGCCTCCCTCAACTCCTCTTTTAGGCCCTTATAAAATCTCTTGACGTAACCTGCTTCGTCCAGCTGGTAAGAGCCCGCATATCGGGCCAAATGATCGAACTCTCGGTGGTACTCCACCACCGTCCTGGTGCCCTGCCTCAGCTGCAAGAACCTCTCCTCCAACTCGTCCCTGGCTGACTGCGGAACAAAGTGCTCCAGCACCGTGGCCCTGAATTCCTCCCAAGTGATTTCTGCAATCTCCCTATCAGCAAATGTCGTGTCCAATAGCGTCTTCCACCACCTCTTAGCATGGGACTCCAAGTAAGATACCACCAGGGCCACCCTCTCCTCCCAAGGGCATCGTATCCCAGTCAACATCTCGTACATAACATCCAGCAACTCCTCTGTCCGCACTGCTGACTCTGTCCCCAAGTATGATGGGGGAGAGAGTCCTCGGAAGGTGCTCATCCAGTTGGCCCCTGGGTTTGGCTGCTGGGCCGGAGCCTGCTGAGCCTGGAAGGCCTCAAGGATAGCTGTAAGGGTTTGCCCCATGTCTGACTGAAGGAAAGGTGTGGGGACCATGGGAGGTGGTGCAATATCTGGGGTCTGCTGAGCTCCACCTTATGGAGTGGGCTGAGCTAGGGGCTGCAAAACGAACTACATTAGTAGGTAATCGACTCAATGCCTAATAAAAGTGGACAATTTACATGTGATCCCCCATATGGGCACACCACTGCTTCCGCTGCTTAGTTTGTCCTCAAACTAAACTCGCGCGGGGGTGACCCCGGGTTGTGGACTACTACTTTTCGATCGAGGTCTGCTTTGATACCACTTGTAAGACCCCCCCCCCCTTTTTTTCTCTTATCGACACCGGGATCTTAGGCCCAGAACCGCCGTTTTGCGGTGACTCCTTCACGCCCTGAAGGGTCATCACCACAAAGCGCTGATTCTGCCGGCCAATTCGATCATAGAAAAAGTAGCACAATAATGTAAATGCAAATTGCAGTTCACAGAGAATCACATGTCATAATAAATATAACTCCACGAAGGGAGTGTCCACAGAATAAAACATCAGAGTAGCAAAATACGGGCTTATGCCCGGTGCATCATATCCTCACTACAAAATCACTCAAGCGGAAGCAGAAAAACTACTCAAGGTCAAGACTCACGGTCCCGGCTGTATGAACTCCGGAGCTAGACTACCCCACTTCCAAGCGCACCGGTCTCTAGGGCTGCTCCTCCATGCTGGTCTCCACGATCCCCTAAATGATGCGGTTCGAAAACCGTTAGTCTAAAAGACTAAGTCATATCATCCCCCGCCCTTCCCCCACGGCCCCTAGGCACCGAGCGGAGAGGAAGAAAGGGGAGGACTTGAAGGTGGAGAAAATCAAAAGCAGATGGCAGCGGTCCTATACTAGCAAATTCTATAGCATGTAAAGACAATAAGCTGAAATATGAAAAGTAACCTTCACTTATGTGAGAACACATAAGCCAAGGGGTCTTCTGCAAGGCTCCCATCGTATAAAAAGTCTCATACCAATTTATACGTTGGGGTGTCGGTTATCAAACAACAGTAAATATATATATCCAAAATTAACCTTAATTTATAAACTTGCCCACACAAGCTTATAGACCAAGGGGTCGTTTTGTAGGTCCTAAAGTATAAGCGTCTCATTCCACTTATACTTTAGGTGTCAAGGTTAAAGGAAACGATTATGCTATGACATGCAAGTGGGTATGATGGATCATGCAAGTGCAACACACACACCCGACTCTGTGCACACAGACCTTTAGTTCCCCCTTTCTGGAGCCGTAACCTCCCAGGATACCTCCGTAGAGGCAGACAGAAGCGGTGGGTTGGGCCTCGCCCACCTCTAAACCAGTAAAGCACTACCGGTCAGACCTATCGTACGCCTCAACGCTTGGTGCACGAAGCGGACTCCTGCGTCCTCTTGCCGGCTGGCGCACCGGACTTCTGTTGGCGAAGTGTTAACCACACTTGCCGAGTCATCGTATTGGCGTCGGTGCATCGACCCTCCAATACCGAAGACCCACCACCTTAGTTTTTCCTTCCTTATATGCACATGCAAATTTAGCGTAATCAAACCCGAGCCGAAGCTCCCCGGACCAACACGTCCGTCTCAAACAATCGAGTCGAAGCTCCCCGGACCCAAAGTCCGTCTTTTAACCATCCAAGCCGAAGCTCCCAGCTAAATTCCGGTGCCAACAGTGTTTGCGAAATGTGCAACCCTAATTACTAAGTTACTCTTTTCAGCTTGTTAAAACAGTTTACGTTAACCCAGGACTTCTCCCGGTATTCCCTTTGAAGGGCTCTCAAGGGGCACTAGGAACTGTGTTGGGATTACGCCCAGCGTTCCCTTTCGCAAGGTACTTATTTTGTTATTTGTTGATTCCCTTCCCCATTACTTTCTCATGTTCCGATAGGCTAATCCTAGGGTGATTTGACTCCAACTCTCCTTGTGCAGGACGATCTTTCGTCGGACCCGAACGCCTCTAAACCCTAGACAAAACAACTCCCCACCCACTTATCTTCCATAGATGCACCTAATTCTCCTTATCCTTTCAGCAAACCAACAATACCCATCGCATGTGCTATAATTCATATCCAAAATGATATCCTGCAGTTTTGCTATATGCAGACCACTTAAGCTACATGACCCGTAAAAAGGGAAGCATATGAAATACTCATCCAGTACCCCTATGATAATTATTAGAGGGCTAAAATTACATTTGTAGCATAAATCCAGAAATTCATAATTTTCCTAATTTGTCAGATAATTAATTTATTTATTCTAGTATCCAAAAAGCCCAAGTTTGAACATGAAGTAGCAATTTCAGACAAGATAATATTCCAATAAATTTATGTTAATTACAAAATGCATAATCAACTCTAAAGCCTAAGTCTTCAAATTTTTCAGCAAGGTTTAGGCCCTTAAATTTAATTTCACAAATATCTCATAAAAGTCATTTTAAAAGATTTTACAGCAATAATACCTCCGAAAATTCATAGAACATTCAGGGATGATTATGATGGCCTACAAATACCCTAGAAAAAGTTTCATAATTTATCATTTAATAATAAGGCTATATTTGATTTTCTCATGAAATTTCAAGTTTATGGGTTAATGAACAAAGTATACTAATTAACCATCAAATATTTCCACAAAAAATTCCCACATGATAATATTGAGCTAGGAACACTATGTATCAAGTTTCATTATTTTTCAACAAGTATTGGTCTCTTGCAAGAATTATTTAATATGTAACCGAAGTAATGCACTTGTGAAGTAGATGCCCTAACTAGGTATCCAAAAATTATATCAAAAATCATACATGATCAGTAAGGCCTAAAACTACCTCTGCCAATGTTTCATGCCTTTCAATGGGCAGTGAGACCACAATAGCCAAATTATTAATTAGGGCAATCCTATTGGTTACAAATGAAGTGCTACAAATATTAATCAAAACTTCCCAAATAAATTACCAGAGACTCAAAATATCATTATTCCCTCACTACCCAAATTTGGTTAAATTTCAAGAAGTTTAGCTAACCTAAACTAACACTACAAGTTTTAGGTCCTAAGCTAGGGTTAGGGTTTTGTGGACCCTACCCTTTTCAAAATTATTTAGCATTTTAACCAGAGGGTTTTATATACCCTAGGACCATCTATACAAAATTTGATGTTCATCCAAGGTGTTTAGGGTTCATGCCCTTCACAAGGCACAAAGGTCCCTCCTTAGGGTTTGGCCTGGGAACTTAGGGCAAATCAATTCCACTCTACCCCACCTTCCATGGGGAGGTGCTAAGTGCCATACCAAGTCAGTGGCCCAAATTTTAGCCTCTGTTGAGGTGATTTGATCACTCAAAATCAAAAGTTCACTTTTTGACCAAAATACCCTTATTAAGGTAAAGTTAGGGTTGAGTCAATACCTATTCAAAACACATCCAAATTAGGTGAAACTTTATACAGATACATAACATGAGCCCAGGGACCACTCACCAAAATTTGGGAGGGTTTGGAGGTCATTAGACCACCTAATTAAATTATCATAGTGAAATTACATAATTTCCAAACCTATAGAAATATTGTCCCCAAAAATTCCCATTTTTGGTGTACTCCTAGATTTGGTCTATAGTGACTCCCTTCCAAAATTTCAGCTCATTTGGATCAAGGATAAAGTGTGAGAACCCAATTGAAGTTCTGCCTAGCCATATGTGTAGGCCCCACCAAAATGGGTGCCCTGGTCAGATCAGGCACCCAAATTGGTCCAAACCAATTTTAAAATAAACTAGACCCAAGGGGCTACAAATCCTATGTTGATCATTTCCTCATACAGAGCTTCTAACTATTTTTAAATAATTAAAACATTAAATGACATAAGTGTGATAGAATTCATATAACACACATTTCATATACTATAGTTTAATTCATCCATCTGCACGAATCTTGGCACAGGGATTAACGGGATCCTATCGTCTTCTCCATTCAGCCAACGGTCCCGATTCCTCCCGCCTGGAGCAACTTCCAAACGCCACCGCCGGCGATCCGGCCGCCTCCCCGGCCGGCCACCGCCACCACCACCTCCGTTGAGGTGGTGGTCGTCGCCAGGCGGCGGCTTGGCCGCCGGAGGGCCGTTTTCCGGCGATCCCGAGAGGAGGATTTCCATGGAAAAACCATGAAAATTTGAAATGGATTCGGGCTCAATTGAGCCCGAACCTTGAACTTAGTGATTGCTAAGAACTATCCATGAGAGAAGGAGTGGAGGAGGACCTTCCTGGCGGCCTGAATGCGAGTCGATCTTCTGGTTGCCATGGTGGTGGTGCCGCCGGCCGGATTTCTGCAAATGTGCAGTCAAGTTGCCTGAATTCCTAAGGTAAACGATGGGAAGGGATCCTCTCATGTCACTGATGGTGTATATATCATCAGTTGGGGGAGGGGCGAGGCCAACCACCAATGGCCATTAATGCCCTTGAAGGCTTGGCTCGGGTTGAGTGGGGGGGCTGAATCCTCCTCTTGGTGGCCGGGAAACGGTTGGAATCAACTCCTCTTCCCTAGAGGAGCTGATTGCAGCCATAAATGGTGGTTGTTGATCTCCTTGGCCGGCTTTCCACTCTCCCCTTCCTCTCCCCCATCTTCTCTCTCCTCCATTATCATGCAGGGAAGCTTCCTTCTCTCTCCTAGTCACCGCTGATTGACTGGTCAACCCCATAAGCTAAATGCAGCCCACTTGGTCATGATGAACATGGAAGTGGAGTTAGCCTAAGGAAGAAGTGGCTTGGGCTTGGGTTAGCCCTTTTGGGCTAGGTTTGACTTGGCTTAAATGAGGGTTGACCTGGGCCAATTTGACCATATGGGTTGACCCCATTGGGTTTTTAGTGGCCCATTGGACTCCCTTAAGGTCTAGGATTACTTGAATAAGGTTGGTTGAGCATCTTGGTGGTCACATGTCCCTTGGTAAGGGCACTTTGACCATTTTAGGGCTAGAGTTGACTTGAGTCAACATGACCAATTGGGTTGACCCCTATGGGTCCTTGGTGACCCATTGGCTTCCCCTAAGGTCTAAGTAGGGTTATGTATGGTTACCCTGCACTTGGAGGTCACATACCCTTAGTAAGGGTACTTTGACCAGATTAGGAGCTTGAGTTGACCTGGGTCAACCTGGCCTCTAGGGCTGGCCTCAATGTGTCCTTAGTGACCCACTGACCTCACTTTAGGGTTAGGAGGGCATAGGTGGGGTCCTCTAGGATAGGAGCAGGTCAATTGACCCTATGTAGGCTAGTTTGACCCATTTAGGGTTAGGGTTGACCTTGGTCAACTGAGCCTCTTTGGTTGACCCTATTGGGTCCTTATGGCTCTAATGGGCCTCCCAAGGTATTAGGGGTGTTGTGGTAGGGTCTTGGGGTTAAGGTGTAGCTCATGGTCATCCTAAACCATTGCTCAGAGTTCTACTATTTGCATACCATGATGATCTTCCACATTTTGTCCCCTATCTCTTGGCCCATTTCTGGCTTCCTAGGGTTTTGTCATGACCTAGTCATGGCCAAAACCACTCTTAGGGGTCTAGTTGGAAATGGGATGTTACAAAACCTCCCTCTGATACCATTGTTGGGTTTCTCTATGAGGATGGCACAACACTTGTGCACGCAGCGGAAGAATAAAAACATCAAGAAAACTCAAAATAGATGGGATCGGGCCATGGTAGTTGAATCAAGAAGTTAATATACAACTAGGCAAAAATTACCTCGGTGGCGTTGAGTCACAACTCAACGGAGATGCTCCAAGCTTCGTGTTCTTGCTGGTGGCGAGTCCTACGTGGAATGATGTCCACGTCTCTGTAGAAATCCACACGAGCGGGAGAACACCGACTTTTTCTGTCGCTCGGATAATCGGGAAGGAGAATGACTGCACCTTGCTTTCCCACGGACTGCTAGGTCCGCGCCAGGGATAGCAACACCAACGACAATCGCCGGAGAGGAGGAGGTCGACGGAGCGAGCACGGCGTCGGTGGAATACTTCCGTCGGCGGCGGGATTCGGGATCGGCGGAACGAATGAATAAATCGCGGAACACTTCCGTCGATTCGATCAGTGATCTAAGTCCCGAAAACCCTAAGTGTCTATTTATACCAATGGCATAAACAGACTTAGGAATATTGCTATCCGCAGACCACCCAGAAAATTAGGGTTCCAGAATCGGCGAGAATCACCTAGCAGATTCGGTGAGAATCAATCGGCGAGAATCACCTAGCAGATTCGGTAAGAATCAATCGGCGAGAATCAGAGTACAATACTCGACGATTCACGTCGAACGTGGATTGAATCACCTAGGATCGGCGAGAATCACCTAGGATCGGCGAGAATCACCTAGGATCGGCGAGAATCAGTCGGCGAGTATCAGTCGGCGAGAATCTGAGTACAATACTCGACGATTCACGTCGACCCTCGGTCGACTATTCTTACCAATCCTTCAAGGCAACATTTGCCCAACCCGGCGATCCTTTAAGGCAAAACTTTGCCCATAACCTCATTCAAGTCGGTGATTGGTAACCTTTACCAACACAGTCAATCATCCAACTTCTCCACATCTCTTATGTGCGACCCTGCAGGCTCATATCGCATTGGCAGTGAGATTACATGTTTGACCACTTCTAGATCACCATGGTAACTCCAACAAGACTATCCATCCTCCCGACTCGAGGAATATGAATCTAATGGTTGTCTACACAAATCCCTAAGCTACTGTTGGATTCACACCGGATTCAGCAATTTTTGAGTAGAATAAAAAGAATTTACGCAATTAGAAAAACATAAAAATAGAAGCATGCAGAAAAATTAATTCTACTCTAATTTCTTCATGAGACGGGTGAACTCGACTAGGAGCACAGCAAGGTCAACATTTTACCCCGTCTCACAATCCTATGTTAGCAAGGTAATTTTCCTAAATCTAACGAACGAAAGAAGTTTGACTCGCCGTACACAAAAAGATAAGTACGTGCTCATGTAGGTGCAACGATGCGCAATGCAATGAACTAAACAATTAAATTAAAAACAGCTACTGGTATGCAAATGAAGTGCACATGCAAAGGTAACATCGACAAGCTCTCCCCCAGATTTAATCTAAGAAGCACAGCAAAATATGTTGAAGTTAAAATCAAAATGAGATAAGGGGCGAAGTTACCCAATTCTCAGAAGATGAGCATACCAGAAGATTGTCTTTAAACTTGATCAATAATCCCACGGCCTAGACAAAATCACCTGCAAGAAGCACATCTCCAACCAAGTAAATAATAGGCATGCACACTCAAAAAGCTAAACAAACAAATTAAACGCAGCTAAATTGGGTTATCTCCCAGAAGCCCTTTTCTTTACCATCCTTAAGGTGGACCAAATACGTGTATTAACAGTTTTATACAATGTCCAGGTAGCAAAAGTTTAATACGCAGAGAAAGACAATTCAAAGTCACACAGCATTAAGCAAATAAAACACTAGCAGCAACAAGACAAACGAAGACGGCCCCGGAGATCCCTCACTTTTCAGCTAAACGTTGATTTGTGATAGATCCCCCTAGACACACGAGATGAGGAAGAGGGGAGAGCTTTAGGGCCCAAGGAAGACAAGTCTCCGCTGCCCCTACCGTCCTCCATCTTGCGCCTGCGGGCAAAACTCTGCGCTTTGCGCGGAAGCAACTCCTTTCGTTTTAATTCCACAGAAGAGGAGCGTCAGGGTGGTATGGTCACACCCAGCTCATCAGCAGCTAGGTCAACATCCAAAACCAGGGGCATCCTTTCTTCACCCGCTGAGGGTGAAAGATCAGCCCATGTTACCTATTTCATAGATTTACAGGCTTTGTCTAAACAAATTGCAGTTTTTAAATCGAAATTCTGCACGCCCACATCCGGCGTGCACAGCACATCCATCTTTGCAGCAGCATCCTGCATCACATTAAGGACCTATGTCACTTCTTTCCCTTTAGTTGTCATTGGCATTTCAAAAATTTCCTCAACCTGTTCTTGTCCCGTCGATTGAAAATCTGCCTTGACACCACTAGGAACATCATTAGATGACACGATAATTAAGTTCACTGGTTTTACGAGGTCAATGAAAATTAATTGAGGAGGCGAAGGTGGTAAAGGTGTATTAACTTTGGACGCAACAGTGGCGCCACTAGCATCAAAATGCAACGTCGCCTCACTGTCTTTAAGGAAGGGGACCCCAAGGATGGGTTTTGATGTGTTACCCCTGGGTCCAAGCACCTGAAAGTCTGTGAAGACAGCCGCCCCATTCAAAACCACTTCTACACCCTTCACCTCTCCATTGGTCTCAACCACAGATCCATCAGCTAGCATTAAGGATTTCCTTCCATCGGATTCGATATTCAAATTCATCTTTTCAACATCTTGCAAATCACGAATGTTGCAAGATGAACCGGAATCACATAGCGCTAGAGTTTCTATGGCATTAATCTCACATTTAACAGTCGTTTCACGGGCATTACATTCCCACACATCCTCAACACTCTTCCCCTGCTCACGGGGATTCTTCTCTGTGTCGCTAGGAAGAGTGTCGCGGGTGCGCTCAGAAAATATGTGGGCCAATTATCCCAATTGCGTTTCCAAATTCATCATGGAAGCAGTTTGAGTAGTCATATTCGACTAGGCCATTTCAACAATTTTTTCCATCTTCTCCACTAACGCGCTCTTACATGTCCCTTGCAAATTCTGATTATAACCCATCTGAGACGGTCGCGGCTGGCTACCAGATGCCTGAGCATCGAATTGATGTTGGCCCCCCTGCCATCTTTGACCGGGCGTGTTTTGGTTCCACGAAAAATTAGGATGGTTTCTCGCGTTAGGGTTGTAAGCATTATTATAAGGCACATTACGATTTTGATTATTTATAAAATTAACATTTTCTTCACAAGCCATACCTGCCTGGTCAGCAAACAGCTCACTCGCTGGGCACTCATAAGCGTGGTGGCCAGAGTTACCACAACCCTGGCACGATATGCTCATCACAGGGGCAGGCGGTGGGGTCGATCGGGTCAACATCATCTTCCCATCCAATGCAGGATGGCTCAATTCGGCATACAGCCCCACCGCATTTACATCAAACAAATTTCTCGCCCCACTAGGAGAATTCTTGTCTGCTATCCAGTACGTGTTGTGGGAGGCCGTGTCTTTAAGGAGTCTCAACGCTTCCTCATGAGATAAGTTCATGATCGTGCCACCCGCCGCTGCATCGATCATTTCCCTAAAATTTGGCTCAATGGCGAAATAAAATATCTCCACCAAATTCCAAGGCTCACAGCCGTGTTGAGGACAACAGCGTTGTAGGTCGGCAAATCTCTCCCATGCCTCAGAAAGCATTTCTTGATCCAGCTGTCTGAACGTGGCTATTTCCCTACGAGCATTAACAATTTTATCCACAGGATGAAACTTAGACAAAAACATGGAAGATAAAGCTTCCCAGGTGGCAGCGGTTGTAACGCCCCCACTCGTCACGTGACATATAACGGTAGGTCCGGCCGGGCCCCCACGCCATATGTCACATACAAGCGGCAAAATTACTAAAATCTCCTCGCATCCTAACTCAATCCATTCTAGCGCAGCATTTTTTAGTTAAATGAACTCAGCTCAGAGAATGTCCACTCCTATATAAATTTCACATTTATATATCAACACCAGGAATGTATACAACTCACACACACTAGCCTTAAGGCCTTACAAGTTTCTCTTTACATAAATACATTTTCGTACATCGGCACGCAGGCCGGCCACACATGAAATCCAACCACGATTTGCACGGCCTTCAAGGACCTTTAGCAGCAATCCTTCCATTCTGTTGGTTTCAATGCAAGTAGCACCACCTGCAATTAGTCATCTAATCCAAACATAAAACAAAGTAATGGTCAGCATTAGCTGATCACATATAACGACCCTACCCCTTACCCGGGGCAGTGGTTCCTTCCCTGTATGCATTGCCATATCATAATCTCTATCAATCTATCAATCACATTCATAACACAAACGCTGGTATCCACCAGACGCTCTGTGCACTCACGGCACCTTATTGGTGTACCGGGTATCCCAGTCGTACACCGCCGATTAGAGGTTCTTCACTTGTTGGTTGGGCGCTCAATCCTAGTCCACCAATCCCGCAGGTTGGTGACATCCCGTTCATACCACTCAGAGGTACTAACCTCACAGCATCCATAAACAGCCAGAGCAGATCGACCCACACCATGTGGTGTAGCAAGCCGGGTTTAAAGATGCTCCCCAGGCATTACCACCAATTGACCCCTCACCTATTCCTGATCGACCCACCCTTGTGGTGCAGCAAGCCGGGTTTAACTCGGCTCCCCAGGAATTGCCACCAATCGATCCCTTATTTATCCAGATCAACCCACCCTAGTGGTGTAACAGGCCAGGTTTATCTCACGCTCCCCAGGCGTGCTACCAATTGATCTCTCATCACAACTAGGAGCTTAACCAAAGCCTCCATTCAACCATAACTAACATCACATCTTATTCATTCCTCCATACATTCATTCAACAAACCATAACCCGTTCATAGCATCAAATCCATGGAGTCTTCTCCAGTTTACCCATGATTCATCACCAATCCAGACTACCAGTCCAGATGGGCTTCACACAGCATGTCTATGCCGTACTCCACTCTTCCGGCTCTAGATGCAAACTCAACGAAGGAATCGCTTACGAAATACACCTCTTGGTGGAGGATTCCAAGCACATGCACAAAGAAAGGACTTCGATGTCCAATAAGGAGATCGTTACACTCGAAGATCGCTTCGGCACCATGAAGTAGCCGGATGGAAGTCACCGCCTCGGCTTGTCCTTCACAAATCCGTTCTCGGATCTTCAATCCGCACTCCGCAGCTCCTCCAGCAGCTGACTTTCCTTCCTCCTTCCTTCCCTTGATCTCCCCTTCTTTTTCTCTCTCTCTTGGAATGAGAAGAAGAAGGAGAATAAGAAGATGAAGGGCTTTTATCTCATTTCCCGGCCTTTATCCACATGGAAGGAGGCTGAACAACTGGATCCAAAATCAGGGAAATGAGTGGCTCGGATTTACCTAAAAATCACCTGAACACGACCTGACACACCCTGTGACATGCCCGTGTCACAGGCTGTGTCACTTAAGCGGTAGGCAACCGACTTAGCCAAACCAGTACACGCCCATGTCACTTGACATGCCTTCTAACACACCCGTGTCACTTGACACGCCTTCCGACACACCCATGTCACTGGTCGTGTCACTCACACAGCACAATCTCCACTTAACCCGAGCAGGACACGGCCTTGGGACACGCCCGTGTCCCAAGCCGTGTTCATTAGGACACACCCGTGTCCTCAGGCACACGCATTCCCGGCTGCCCGTGCAACTGACACGCCATGTGACACGCCCGTGTCACAGGCCGTGTACTCTGCACTCGACGATCGTCGACCAAAATTCGTCGAACACACACCCAACGGCCCAACCCAAGCACGACACGCCCTGGGACACGCTCGTGTCCCAGGCCGTGTCACCCATGCCTGAACCTAAATGGACTTTGGGGTGTTACAATCCTCCCCTCCTTCAAAGAAATTTCATCCTCGAAATTTGGCTCACTACAATCATCTACACAACCACTTAGTGTTGCACCATTCGCAACCATTCATTAGAACAAAGCGAGTCGGGTTCGAGCTCAGAGGCCATGGCTTGTCTCACCCCCAAAGCATCGCACAAACTAAACAATACATACAGCATATACATACATCCCTAACTTCCATTTGTGCACATGCAGTCACAAAATTGATCAAGTGATCGAGAAACAAACACATCATCGAGCTTTATCATAATCGAGCGATCACTTCACTGTCACAAGTGTGCACCAACATGTTATTATTCAACATACCACAACACCTATATGTACCACTATTCACAACAGTAGTGCATCCTCATACATCGCCCATAGTCACATCCTCCAAGTGACACATATTACTATTATATGTGTCCTTCCGCTGCTCAGCCGCCTGATTTTGCAGATATCGTTTTATCGGCTCTTGAAGTCCCAAATTGAACACTCGCGGCTGAATTTCACCAACTGAGCTTTATGGCTCTTGCACTTCCAAGTTATGCAATCGCGGTTGCGTCCAGGATGCAGATGACTCGGCCACTGCTTTACCCTTTTCTTCATACGATGCACCTGTCTTTTTCTCACTCCCTGATGAGGCATTCCAACAAAAACGGACAATATGTTCTTGCTTCGCGCAGTTATAACATATACATGTATCAACACGCCCTTGCCCATAAGTCGCCCCCCGAATAAATAGTCGACGGAGCTGATTCAACAGGCCTAAACCTTTTCTTTTCTCGTTGTCTAAACTCGGATTGCTCTGACTGCGACACTTTAAACTCTGGCTTCTCCACTGCCAGTTCCTTCTTCTCTTGCACCCGCTGCAAATCCTTTTCCAGCGCACGGGCTGTATCGACCAACGCTTGAAAGCCTTGGTTCACTAAACTCGGGAGGACCAACCTCAACTCATCCCGCAGTCCTTCATAAAAACGATTCATCTTTCGCGCTTCCTCCGCGAAGGTAGACCCCACATATCACCCCAGTCTGGTAAATTCATGCAGGTACGTATCAATATCAGCCTCACCGTGCACCAGCCGTTGAAACTCATTCTCCATCGCAATCCGCTGCGACACTAGTAAATATTTGGCGAGAAACAATCGGGAGAATTCAACCATTGAAACCTCCGCTAACCCTCGACCTTCCAAGTGATGAACCTCCATCTCATCCCACCACAGTCTCGCATCTCCTTCTAGCAGAAAAGTGGCTAAGGTCACTTTCTGCTCCTCTGTAGTCCTGATTGCAGTCAGAATCCTCTTTACTCTAGCCAACCAATCTTCCGCCTACGTTGGGGAAATCACTCCACCAAACGTAGGTGGATGAAACTCCATAAAGCTTTTCAATGACTCGTCTATTGCTTGCACCTCCACCACAACTGCAGTATGTTCTTGCCTTGCACCAGTCTGTCCCAGTACTCCTGCAGGCCTTGCCTACCCAGTTGGTTGCGCCTATAATACCGCAAGCACCGTCTCCGTCACCACCCGTATGGTCTCCGCCGAAGGAGGCGTAGGTGCTTCAACGGTTGCTGCACTCTCATCAGACCGCTGGGATTCAGACTACCCAGCACCACTCCTCGCCACCTATCAATGTACAAAACACCATTAATCAGCCATGTCATAACGGTCCTTATACATTGACTACACACTCACGCACTTCCCGTACATGAAATACATTCCTAGTGGACATTCGTGAGTTCAATTATGTTCTCTCCTCCCAAACAATCTCAACCTAGCTCTGATACCACTTTGTAACGCCCCCACTCGTCACGTGGCATATAACAGTGGGTCCGGCCGGGGCCCCACGCCATATGTCACAGACAAGCGGGGGAATTACTTGTGGAAATCAAAATCTACTCGAATCCTAACTCAATCCATTCTAGCGCAATATTTTTTAGTTAAATGAACTCAGCTCAGAGAATGTCCACTCCTTTATAAATTCCACATTTATATATCAACACCAGGAATATATACAACTCACACACACTGGACTTAAGGTCTTAGAAGTTTCTCTTTACACAAATACATTTTCATACAACGACACGCAGGACGGCCACACATGAAATCCAACCACGATTCGCACGGCCTTCAAGGGCCTTTAGCAGCAATCCTTCCATTCCATTCGTTTCAATGCAAGCAGCACCACCTGCAATTATCCATCCAATCCAAACAAAAAACAAAGTAACAGTCAGCATTAGCTGACCACTTATAACGACCCTACCCCTTACTCGGGGCAGTGGTTCCTTCCCTGTATGCATTGTCATATCATAATCTCTATCAATCTATCAATCACATTCATAACACAAACACTGCTATCCACCAGACGCTCCGTGCACTCAGGGCACCTTCTTGGTGTACTGGGTATCCCAGTCGTACACCGCCGATTAGAGGTTCTTCACTTATTGGTTGGGCGGCTCAATCCTAGTCCACCAATCCCGCAGGTTGGCGACATCCCGTCCATACCACTCAGAGGTACTAACCTCACAGCATCCACAAACAACCAGAGCAGATCTACCCACACCATGTGGTGTAGCAAGCCGGTTTTATCGATGCTCCTCAGGCATTACCACCAATTGACCCCTCACCTATTCCTGATCGACCCACTCTTGTGGTTCAGCAAGCCAGGTTTAACTCGGCACCCCAGGCATTGCCACCAATTAATCCCGTATCTATCCAGATTAACCCACCCTAGTGGTGTAACAGGCCAGGTTTATCTCGCGCTCCCCATGCGTGCTACCAATTGATCTCTCATCATAACTTGGAGCTTAACCAAAGCCTCCATTCATCCATAACCAACATTACATCTTATTCATTCCTCCATACATTCATTCAACAAAACATAACCCATTCATAGCATCAAATCCACAGAGTCTTCTCCGGTTTACCCATGATTCATCACCAATCTAGAGTACCAGTCCAGATGGGCTTCACACAGCATGTCTATGTCGTACTCCACTCTTCCAGCTATAGATGCAAACTCAACGAAGGAATTGCTTACGAAATCCACCTCTTGGTGGACGATTCCAAGCACATGCACAAAGAAAGGACTTCGATGTCCAAGAAGGAGATCGTTACCCTCGAAGATTGCTTCGGCGTCATGAAGTAGCCGGATGGAAGTCACCGCCTCAGCTTGTCCTTCACAAATCCGTTCTCGGATCTTCAATCCGCACTCCGCAGCTCCTCCAGCAGCTGACTTTCCTTCCTCCTTCCTTCCCTTGCACTCCCCTTCTTTTTATCTCTCTCTTGGAATGAGAAGAAGAAGGAGAATATGAAGATGAAGGGCTTTTATCTCACTTCCCGACCTTTATCCACATGGAAGGAAGCTGAACCACTGGATTCAAAATCAGGGAAACGAGTGGCTCGGATTTACCCAAAAATCACCTGAACACGACCTGACATGCCCTGTGACACGCCCGTGTCACAGGCCTTGTCACTTAAGCGGTAGGCAACCGACTTAGTCAAACCAGTACAGGGCCATGTGACACGCCCGTGTCAAGTGTCGTATTACTTGACATGCCTTCTGACACACCCGTGTCACTGGTCGTGTCACTTGACATGCCTTCCGACACACCCGTGTCACTGGCCGTGTCACTCACACAGCACAATCTCCACTTAACTCGAGCAGGACACGGCCTTAGGACACGCCCGTGTCCCAAGCCGTGTTCACCAGGACACACCCGTGTCTTCAGGCACACGCATTCCCGGCTGACCCGTGCAACTGACACTCCCTGTGACACGCCCGTGTCACAGGCCGTGTACTCTGCACTCGACGATCGTCGAACAAAATTCATCGAACACACACCCAACAGCCCAACCCAAGCACGACACGCCCTGGGACAGTCCCGTGTCCCAGGACGTGTCACCCATGCCTAAACCCAAATGGACTTTGGGGTGTTACAATCCTCCCCTCCTTTAAAGAAATTTCGTCCTCGAAATTTGGCTCACTACAATCAGCTACACATCCACTTAATGTTGCACCATTCGCAACCATTCATTCGAACAAAGCGAGCCGGGTTCGAGCTCAGAGGACATGGCTTGTCTCACCCCCAAAGCATCGCACAAACTAAACAATAAATAAAGCATATACATACATCCCTAACTTCCATTTGTGCACATGCAGTCACAAAATTGATCAAGTGATCGAGAAACAAACACATCATCGAGCTATATCATAATCGAGCGATCACTTCACTGTCACAAGTGTGCACCAACATGTTATTATTCAACATACCACAACACCTATATGTACCACTATTCACAGCAGTAGTGCATCCACATACATCGCTCATAGTCACATCCTCCAAGTGACACATATTAGTATTCTATGTGTCCTTCCGCTGCTCAGCCGCCTGATTTTGCAGATATCATTTTATCGGCTCTTGAAGTCCCAAATTGAACACTCGCGGCTGAATTTCACCAACTGAGCTTTGTGGCTCTTGCACTTCCAAGTTATGCAACCACGGTTGCGTCCGGGATGCAGATGACTCGGTCACTGCTTTACCCTTTTCTTCATACGACGCACCTGTCTTTTTCTCACTCCCTGACGGGGCATTCCAACAAAAACGGACAATATGTCCTTGCTTCCCACAGTTATAACATATACGTGTATCAAGACGCCCTTGCCCATAAGTCACCCCCGAAGAAATAGTCGACGGAGCTGATTCAACAGGCCTAAACTTTTTCTTTTCTCGTCGTCTAAACTCAGATTGCTCTGACTGCGGCACTTTAAACCATGGCTTCTCCACTGCCAGTCTCTTCTTCTCTTGCACCCGCTGTAAATCCTTTTCCAGCGCACGGGTCGTATCAACCAATGCTTGGAAGCCTTGGTTCACTAAACTCTGGAGGACCAACCTCAACTCATCTCGCAGTCCTTCATAAAAATGATTCATCTTTAGCGCTTCCTCCGCGAAGGTAGACCCTGCATATCGCCCCAGTCTGGTAAATTCATGCAGGTACGTATCAATATCAGCCTCACCCTGCACCAGCCATTGAAACTCGTTCTCCATTGCAATCCGCTGCGACACTAGTAAATATTTGGCAAGAAATAATAGGGAGAATTCATCCATTGAAACCTCCGCTAACCCTCGACCTTCCAAGTGATGGACCTCCATCTCATCCCACCACAGTCTCGCATCTCCTTCTAGAAGAAAAGTGGCTAAGGTCACTTTCTTCTCCTCTGCAGTCCTGATTACAGTCAGAATCCTCTTTACTCTAGTCAACCAATCTTCCGTCTGTGTTGGGGAAATCACTCCACCAAACGTAGGTGGATGAAACTCCATAAAGCTTTTCAATGACTCGTCTATTGCTTGCGCCTCCACCACAACTGCAGCACGTTCTTGCCTTGCACCAGTCTGTCCTGGTACTCCTGCAGCCCTTGCCTGCCCAGTCAGCTGCGCCTATAATACCGCAAGCACCGTCTCCGTCACCACCCGTATGGTCTTCGCCGAAGGAGGCGTAGGCGCTTCAACGGGTGCTGCACTCTCATCAGACCGCTGGGATTCAGACTGCCCAGCACCACTCCTCGCCACCTATCAATGTACAAAACACCATTAATCAGCCATTTCATAACGGTCCTTATACATTGACTACACACTCACGCACTTCTCGTGCATGAAATACATTCCTAGTGGACATTCGTGAGTTCAATTATGTTCTCTCCTCCCAAACAATCTCAACCTGGCTCTGATACCAGTTTGTAAGGCCCCCACTCGTCACGTGGCATATAATGGTGGGTCCGGCTAGGGCCCCATGCCATATGTCACAGACAAGCAGCGGAATTACTTGTGGAAATCAAAATCTACTCGCATCCTAACTCAATCCATTCTAGCGCAGCATTTTTTAGTTAAATGAACTCAGCTCAGAGAATGTCCACTCCTATATAAATTCCACATTTATATATCAACACCAGGAATGTATACAACTCACACATACTGGCCTTAAGGCCTTACAAGTTTCTCTTTACACAAATACATTTTCATACATCGACACGTAGGCCGGCCACACATGAAATCCAACCACGATTTGCACGGCATTCAAGGGCCTTTAGCAGCAATCCTTCCATTCCATTCCTTTCAATGCAAGCAGCACCACCTGTAATTAGCCATCCAATCCAAACAAAAAACAAGGTAAAGGTCAGCATTAGCTGACCACTTATAACGACCCTACCCCTTACCCAGGATAGTGGTTCCTTCCCTGTATGCATTGTCATATCATAATCTCTATCAATCTATCAATCACATTCATAACACAAACACTGGTATCCACCATACGCTCCCTGCACTCAGGGCACCTTCTTGGTGTACTGGGTATCTCAGTCGTACACTGCCGATTAAAGGTTCTTCACTTGTTGGTTGGGCGGCTCAAACCTAGTCCACCAATCCCACAGGTTGGCGACATCCCGTCCATACCACTCAGAGGTACTAACCTCACAGCATCCACAAACAACTAGAGCAGATCGACCCACACCATGTGGTGTAGCAAGCTGGTTTTATCGATGCTCCCCAGGCATTGCCACCAATCGACCCCTCACCTATTCCTGATCGACCCACCCTTGTGGTACAGAAAGCCAGGTTTAACTCGGCTCCCCAGGAATTGCCACCAATTAATCCCTTATCTATCCAGATCAACCCACCCTAGTGGTGCAACAGGCCAGGTTTATCTCGCGCTCCCCAGGCATGCTACCAATTGATCTCTCATCACAACTAGGAGCTTAACCAAAGCCTCCATTCATCCATAACCAACATCACATCTTATTCATTCCTACATACATTCGTTCAACAAAACATAACCCGTTCATAGCATCAAATCCACGGAGTCTTATTCGGTTTACCCATAATTCATCACCAATCCAGACTACCAGTCCAGATGGGCTTCATACAGCATGCTTATGGCATACTCCACTCTTCCGGCTCTAGATGCAAACTCAACGAAGGAATTGCTTACGAAATCCACCTCTTGGTGGAGGATTCCAAGAACATGCACAAAGAAAGGATTTCGATGTCCAAGAAGGAGATTGTTACCCTCGAAGATCACTTCGGCGCCATGAAGTAGCCGGATGGAAGTCAACGCCTCGGCTTGTCCTTCACAAATCCGCTCTCGGATCTTCAATCCGCACTCCGCAGCTCCTCCAGCAGCTGACTTTCCTTCCTCCTTCCTTCCCTTGCTCTCCTCTTCTTTTTCTCTCTCTCTCTTGGAGTGCGAAGTAGAAGGAGATTATGGAGATGAAGGTTTTTTATCTCATTTCCCGGCCTTTATCCACATGGAAGGAGGCTGAACCACTGGATCCAAAATCAGGGAAACGAGTGGCTCGGATTGACCCAAAAATCACCTGAACACGGCCTGACACGCCCTGTGACACGCCCGTGTCACAGGCCGTGTCACTTAAGTGGTAGGCAACCGACTTATCCAAACCATTACACGGCCATGCGACATGCCCGTGTCACGTGCCGTGTCACTTGACTCGCCTTCCGACACACCCGTATCACTGGTCGTTTCACTTGACATGCCTTCTGACACACTCGTGTCACTGGCCGTGTCACTCACACAGCATAATCTCCACTTAACCCGGGCAGGACACGGCCTTGGGACACGCCCGTGTCCCAAGCCGTGTTCACCAGGACACACCCGTGTCCTCAGGCACACGCATTCCCGGCTGACCCGTGCAACTGACATGCCCTGTGACACGCCCGTGTCACAGGCTGTGTACTCTGCACTCGACAATCGTCGACCAAAATTCGTCGACCACACACCCAACAGCCCAACCCAAGCACGACACTCCCTGGGACATGCCCGTGTCCCAGGCCGTGTCGCCCATGCCTGAACCCAAATGGATTTTGGGGCATGATAGCGGTGTCAAGCGCGATCGCATGCAGCCACGTCTTGGCCCTATCCCTTAGTGAAAAAGGGAACAACTTCAGTTTCACAACTTCATTCGCAATGCCCGCATAGCGGAAAGTACCGCATATCTCAGAAAACTCAACCAAATGTAGCTGAGGATCCTCGCTCGGCAGACCCGAGTACTGTGTATTTTTCCTAATCATATTCAAAATCGCAGGCTTGATCTCAAAATGATTATTGGGTATGGCTGGCCCGAACCCTGGATAAACACTCCCCACTGTAGGGGTAGTGAAATCCCGCATTGTCCTAATGCGAGGCTGGGCCACATCCTGGTTCTCAATGATTCGTTCCCCTTGGTCATTTCCCAAATGGCCCAAGTCATCCATCCTTCCCTCAGCTGTAGCAGCATGCAAGCGAGCTCTCCTCACTCGTGCAGTCTCAGGATCAACACCCAAATCTTCGCCCCTTCCACCAGGGTTCAGATCTGTCATACAACACTCACAAAAAGAAAACACCAAAACACTCACAAACTTTTCCCAAAAGAAACAAAATCCACGCAACAGTTGCACTTCCCGGCAACGGCGCCAAAAACTTGATGCGCTAGCGGTAAGATTATCGTTCACAGCTAAGTAAAAAAATGGAGGAGTAGCTTCCCCAAGTATCGATCTCACGCGGAGCGCAAGTAGGGAGCATGGATTCTGCTTTCAGAGAAATGAATGAAAGTGCTAAGTAAAAATGAGGGGTTTGATTTTGGGTTTCCTACACTAAGCAGCATTAATCTCGGGCGAGTCGCCGTCACCGCGTCGTCAGGGTGAATTACTCTAAAGTGTAATAGCGGAGACGAACAAACTATCGAGGGTCATAAACACCTCTTCGCAACGCGCGCTTCTAGCAGTCGCTAGAATGGCTCAAACACAACTTTCTCTAACAAATATGAAGCTCATCAACCCACATCATGATCAAGAAATCACCACACAAAACAAAAGCAAGACCTTGAGCAAAACATGGTTATTAAACCTCAAGCATACTAGCACAAGTTCAGGTTAAAGCAAATCAAAGAAAAAAGCGGGGGTGAAATACAACCAAGCACTCGAAGGCTCTCCAAGATTCATGGCCGGAAGCGAGGGTTGTCGAGCTTCATCCTAGCTCGGTCTTTGGAAGGTAATCGGGATTCCGAAGGGCTGTCACTTCCTTCTCCACACTCGTCTTCTACGTGTTATGGTCGTTGATTCGAATCAGGGCGAAATGCTTCACAAGTTCTGCAACTAAGAACTCAAACAGTAGGTTGGAGGTCGGCAATGGCGATGGCGGTCGGAGACAAAGCTTTAGCGAGCTCTTTGGAGGAGAATGGGTGTCCGGATCAACCCTCCAAGGAGGAGAGAGAAAATGATGTCTGAAGGGATGAGTTCCCACTCAAAGGGGCGGAAATGGCGGGGGAAAACGGAGATCCTCTTGTCTAGAAGAAATTTGAGGCTTAAATAGTAAAAGTTGGAAAAAATGGTCACGCACGGTCTGGCGCACAACCGTGTGTGAACCGTACGATATTAATATCCCGAAAAATGCCTGAGGAAGAAGAAGCGTTGACCCATGTGTTTCCTTCGTGCTGGGTGGTTCCGCCCGTGCGTGAACGACATCGCACGGGTAGCGACAGAGTACTGGTAAATAGAAACATAAAGGAAAACCGTGCATTTTACGCGCGCACGGGCACAGCAGCCCGTGCGTGAACAACTCGCACAATTAGCCACAGAACGAAATAAACTGGGAAGCTACAGGAAATCCGTGTGTTTTCTTCACGCACGGTTTCGAAGAAACCGTGCGTCAACCGTGCGAGAGGAAATTCATTGAGCTCAGTTTGACGTTCTTCCAGCCGACTACAACGCACGATTTCACGCAAACCGTGCGTGAAAGAAACGCACGACCGTGTGTTTTCCTTGAGATAGAATTCCTGCCTTGGGGGAAAAAGCACCACCTGCACAAAATATAAACTCACAAAGGAGGACCCTCCAGTAATCAACAAAATGCAATAAAAACTACTGGAACGAGCCCTGGGGAGCACCAAGTGCATACCCCCAGCAATCGAATGCGCAATTGTGCACCCACAGGCTAGAAACGTGCACTAAACGTGAAACGCAGTAGGAACGAAATATCAATGAAATCAACCGAGACGTGAAGTGTAAAGCCATGAAAACCAGCCCAGATGAGTCCGCAAAACCCTATATAAACGGGACTCATCAGTCGGCACTCTCTTCAGTTCCATCCTGAAGAAACCTTGTTGCAGCCCTAAGGTGAAGGCTATCATCAGGGTATGCCCGGGCATCTCCTGGACCTGGGTGACCTCCTCCTGGAACCAATCCAAGTAGCTCCCCAAGGTCTCATTCACCCCCTGTTTGATGTGGAATAGGGTTTCTGACTCCTTCTTCTTTTTTCTTGGAAGTGGTGAACCTCAACATGAACCCCCAGCGTAGGTCCTCAAAGCAGTAGATTGAGTTGGCCGGTAGCTGGTGGAACCACTCTCTCGCCTTATCCTTGAGGGTGATGATGAAGAGTCTGCATTTGAAGGCATTGAACATCTGCCTTGTCGATGTCATATCTTCGAACCGCTAGATGTGTTGGATCGGGTCATCCTTCCCGGTGTAGTAAGACATCTCAGGCTCCCTGAACCCCTCTGGAACTGGGGCAGAAGAAACCAACTCGCTGAAGGGGCTGCCTCCCCCTACTGGGCGAGCCGGAGGATCTCGCACCCCCATCTCGTCGAACCATCCTCTGCTCACCGAACCCGGGAAAAGCACTCGCCCGGGGAGCTCGCACCCTCTCCCCTCCTCTACAATCTCCTTCCTAGCTTGTCGAGCTGGGGCATCCTCGCCTAGAGCCGGGGCGACGGCGATTGGGACAGCTGGTATCGAGCACTTTGCTCGCGCGCCGAGTGCAAACCTGACGAGGCTGATCACTTCCTGCCTGAAGTCTTCTAACATCCCCACCGTGCTGAGAGAGGGAGGGGTGGCGAGGTAGCCCTGTCTGAAACATGTCCTTCTCCTCCAGCCATCGAGCTTGCTGAATCTTTTCTATGCTGACCACGCTCCACGCTCACCGCACCAAAAATATTGAAACCAAAAATTCGGTCTCAGTGGAGTTCACCCATGGGGAAGGGGTAATCGCGCACTTACTTCCCTCCCGCGAGCTAAACAATAAAGGAAAGAGAATAAGGGACAGTCACAAGGGCCCAGCATGGAGGTCCCGCCACACACCCGGAAGATCTTAGAGTGCTTCCCCTCCCAAGCCATATGCTTAGCTAAGGATACCTCAGAAAGCACAAGAAGACCGGGGCACAAGTAAGCATGTATTCTAAGGTACCCCCTTGGGTCTATTTATAGTTTTTTAAAAACGTGGCCCACAAATAGCATAACTCCGCTGTTTTGAATGGTTATATGCATCCAAAAGTGGTTTGCCAACAGCCAAACCCCGCTATTCCGAACAGCTGTGTACAGCCCAGCTAGGTCTGCCAACAGTATAACTCTGTTGTTCGGGAAAGCTACTTGCACCCCCTATAAGGGCACTCAAGTAATTTGGCATCTAGGCCCTACTAGGCGAGTGCCAAGGAACAGGGGATCAACTCGCCCCTCCTACGGGGTGGAAGCGACCTGACTCTCGCAGATCGCCTCCTATTCCTAGGCGAGAGCGAGCCTGGATGTCATGGCTCACCTGCCCTATACCGGGGCAGGTCGGCGACAAGGTCACCTAGGCAGGCGCAAGCTGGGTCTGGCTCGCACGACTCGCTCGCCTAACCTTGGGGGAAGCGAGTTGTCCATCTAGGCTCACCGGCCTACTGCTGATGCGCGCCAATCGGCCTTGGCTCGCCCGCTGAGCCTGGTGGACACACTCAACGAACACGGGGTTGTACACTCCTAGCCTGAGTTGTAGGGTCTTTGCCCTGAGGTAGGTGATCTTTGGATCACTGAGTTGTAGGGCTTTGTGCTCGAGATGTAGGTCTTGGAGGAGATAGAGAGATCCTGCGGGATCTGTGTTGTAAGCTCTTTGGAGCCGAGATTTGGAGAAGTGTCTTGTCTAACATACTGTTAGAAAGATGAGAGGGAAAGTGGGCGTACCCATAATCTGCAGAACCACTATAAATTATGTGTGTTCTTTGTGTTGTGTGTATTGAAAGCTTATAACTACTAACTCACAACACACTTAAAGAAGGAAACTCAAAAATAGACCAAAAACCTATTCACCCCCCCCCCCCCCCCCCCCGCCTCTAGGTATTTAGCTACCCTTTAAACTAAAGACTTTCAGTTCCCAGGTAAGTGCGCAAGCTCTATGTCTTGGAAGAATACCGCCTACTGAGCATGCCGCCACTTCCCCTCGGGTAGATAAAGATGCTTACAAGAAGTATTATGGCGATTCCTTGGATGTCGAATGTCTCATATTTGCCACTATGAACTTTGAGCTTCAGAAGCAACATGAGAACATGGCATGTTATGAGATGGTCGAGCACCTAAAGAAAATGTTTCAAGGGAGGGCTTGACAAGAGAGGTTTGACATCTCGAGGGCATTGTTTCAGTGTAAGATGGGAGATCGAAACCCAGTACGGTCTCAAATACTCAAGATGATTGGGTATATAGAGAACCTTGAAAGATTAAGCTGTTCTTTGGGCCAAGAGTTGGCCACTGATCTGATTTTACAATCATTGTCGAATAGTTATGAGTTATTTGTCTTGAACTACAACATGAATGAAATTGACAAGACACTTTCAGGGCTCCTAGGCATGTTGAGAACTACTGAAATCAACATAAAGAAGGCCAAACCTGCTAGCCTCATATTGATTGTGCATAAAAGCAAGGGCAAGGGCAAGGGATCGAAGATGACTAAGGTGGGACATAAGTTGTATCTTGATCTTAATTCTTCAGTATTGAAGAAGAAGCGCTTGGCAAAGGAAGGAAAATGTCACAACTGTGACAAGATTGGATATTGGAGGAGGAATTGTCCTCTTTATATTGAGGATCTACAAAAAAATAAGGGAAGTGTGACTTCTGCTTCAGGTATATTTATTATAGAAATAAATATTTTTGCTCCTTCATCTTGGGTATTAGATACCAGATGTGGTTCTCACAATTGCACAAATATGCGGGAACTAGGAAGGAGAAGACTATTGCGTAAAGGATAGGTGGACCTGCGTGTTGGAAATGAAGCAATAGTTGTTGTCGTTGTCATAGAAGTTTTCCGTCTTTCTTTGCCCACTGGATTTGCAATAGAATTAGACAATTATTGCTTTGTTCCAGCCATAACTAGAAATATTATATATGTCTCATGTCTTGACATGAAAGGATTTTTTTCATGAACAATTGTTGTTCTATATTTATGAATGATGTTTGTTATGGTGAAACCCAACTGTTTAATGGTTTATATATTTTTAACTTAGATCATCCAATCTATAACATAGAGAATACTAAAAGACTAAGAACAAATGACTCTAATCCTAGCATTGTTGTTTGGGTCATATAAACGAGAAACACATATCCAAGCTCCATAAAGATGGATTATTGGACTCATTTGATAGTGAATCATTTGAGCGATACGAGTCTTGTTTATTAGGCAAGATGACTAAAGCCCCTTTCATTGGTCATACTGAGAGAGTTGATGATCTCTTGTGTATAATAGATAGTGATGTATGCAGACCCATGACTTATATGATTAGAGGTGGGTGCATCTACTTCATTATATTTTCTGATGATTTCAATAGATACATATATGTATATCTTATGAAGTGTAAATCTAAAACCTTTGAAAAGTTCAAAGATTTTAAGAATGAAGTAGTGAACTAACTGGGAAAGTGGATAAAAGAACTTCAATCTCATTGAGGTGGCAAATATCTGAGTCATGAGTTTTGTGATCATCTGATAGAGTGTGGTATTGTATCACAACTCACTCCAACTAGAATACCATAACATAATGGTTTGTCTGAGGGGAGGAATCAAACTTTGTTAGACATGGTACGGTCGATGATAAGTCATGCAGATTTGTCTGTTTCTTGTTGGAGTTTTGCTTTAGAGATTGCTGCTTTCACTTTAAATCGTGCTCCAATGAAATTGATTCTAAAGACACCATATAAGATATGGACGGGGAGGTGTCCTAATATGTCTTTCATGAAGATTTGGGGTTGTGAGGCATATGTGCGGCATTAAATGCCTGACAAGCTAGATACTAAGTCAAAAAATATTATCATATGCAGTATCCTAAGAAAACCAAAAGGTACTACTTTTACCTATCGTTTGAGAGCAAAGTATTTGTCACAAGGACTGGTGTCATCTTGGAGAAAGAGTTCTTGTCAAGGAAGACAACCAAGGTAGAGTTTGAAGAAGTTCAAGAACCACAAGTTGTGAATGAACATGAACTGGAGTTTGGGCAAGAAATAAAAATTATTGTAGCTAGAGAGCCTGCTCAGGAAATACAAATCCTACGTAGATCTGGTAGATCTAGATTTGAGCCAGAGAGGTTTGGATTTCTCATGTCTCAAATAGGTAAAGTTTTGCATATGGATGATTATGAGCTTGCAACCTACCAAATGGCTATGAATGGATGGGACTTTGCGAAGTGGATTGAGGCCATGAAATCTAAAATGGACTCGATATATGCAAATAAAGTTTGGACCCTTATGGAACCACCTGAAGGGGTACGGCCCATAGGGTGCAAGTGCGTCTTCAAGAAAAAGACCCACGTGGATGGGAATGTACAGACATTCAAAGTCATCTAGTGCTAAAGGTTTCAAGCAAATTCATGGTGTTGACAATGATGAGAGTTTTTCCCCTCTTGCTATGGTAAAATTCATCAGAACTTTGCTTGCTATTTTTGCGTATTATGACTATGAGATATGGCAAATTGATGTCAAAATAGCTTTCCTTAATGGAAACCTCCTTGAATAAGTATATATGACACAACCAGAGGGGTTTGTATATCCAAATAAAGCCACTAAAATATGCAAGCTACAGAGATCTATTTATGGATTAAAACAAGATTCTCAAAGTTGGAATCATCGTTTTGATGAGAAAATCAAAGAGTTTGGTTTAATCAAGAATGGAGATGAATCCAGTGTTTACAAGAGAATTAGTGGGAACATTATTGTCTTCATAATATATATAGATGACATACTGCTGATTGGGAATGACATTCCTACCTTGCAAGTTGTTAAGAATAACCTAGGGAGATGCTTTTCTATGAAATACTTTGGCAAAGTGACTTATATACTTGGTATTAAAATCTATAGAGATAGATCAAAGAAGTTGATGTGTTTGACCCAAATTACATACATTAAGGTGTTGAAACGGTTCAGCATGTTTGACTCAAAGAATGGATTCTTACCCATGTCTCATAGTGTGAGTCTCTCTGAAGACAGGTGTCTTAAATCTTTGGAAGATAAGGATCACATGAAATTGATTTCAAATGCTTTAGGAATTGGATCTATCATGTATGTGATATTATATACTTAATCCAATGTCTCATATGCTTTAAGCATGACTAGTAGGTATTAGTCTGATCTTGGTGATAGTGGCTGGACAGCTGTCAAGAATATCCTAAAGTACGTGAGAAGGACTAAGGATATGTTCTTGGTATTTGGTTGAGAGGAAGAGCTCATTATAAAGGGTTATACAGATTCTAGCTTCCAGACTGATAGGGACGACTCAAAGTCTCAATCGGGTTTTGTTTTTGCCTTTATAGAGCAGTTGTGAGCTGGAAGAGTTACAAGTAAGAGACAATTGATGATTCAACGACTAAGGCCGAGTATATTGCTACTGCAAATGCGGCGAAGTAGGTTGTATGGATTAGGAAATTCATTGGCGATCTTGATGTAGTTGATCTCGTAGTTCTCTATCGTGACAACAATGTGTTATTGTACAGGATAAGGAACCTAGATCTCATCAGCGCTTCAAGAACATACTTCGATGGTTCCATCTTATTGAAGAGATTGTCGATCGAGAAGATGTGAGTATATGCAAAGTACCGACTGAAGAGAATATTACAGATCCATTAACAAAGCCCCTTGTACATAGAAAACATGCATGATGGTCATAATAGATCAATGGGCATTAGATACCTGAATGACGTCTCTAATGGGAGACTTGTTGATTGTATATGTGTCAGTTGTTATTCATGTGATGAATAAAGTACTTTATATTTCTTTTTATATTTATGGAAAGTTCTTTTGTTATGTCAACTGTTTCTATATGATAAAATAATTAGCATAATAAAAGCCCTTAGAATGTTTGCTTCCATAGAAATTCAAGTGCATGACTTGAATGTGAGGGCCTATGTTTATTAGAAACTCTATTCTTAAAAGGTCCCTAGTCAGAGTATCATCTTAGAAAATAAGGGCGATGATGATACATTAAGATTAGCATGTGTGTTGACTGATGGCCGGTTCTCAAAGGTCATGATATTTTGATATCAAGTCATCACATGGCTACTTGTTAGTGAACAAGTTATACTGGATAGACCCACCATGAGACTACTTTGTGGATTAGTATATGAGTGTATCACAAGTAGGTCTCAAGTGGCAACGGAGTTTTTGGTTCTTTGACCTGAAGTCACAGCATTCATCAAGTGAGGAAGAGCATATTTTGATGCCAACAAAAGTCTTTCTTGAAGAAGGTTGATGATAATAGTGGTTATTGGGTATGTTACGAGTCATTTGGGTATTTGTGTGTGGATAAAATAAGATTTGTCCTCCTATATGTTAGGAGTTATATCCATGGGCCCCTTGATAGAATGGGACTGAGAAATGCATGGCCATGCTTGGATTAGTCATTATATGATATTGGGCTCACCAATTTTCTGAAGTCCATTCTAGATCAAAAAACTTGAATTGAATAATTATGAGGGTGACACGGTTCATACCTCTAGTTTTATCTGAATATATGGGACAAATAGACATGACAACATTGATACAATGGTCATAAAAGGCTTGTTGAGTTATGAACTCTTATTGCTTGGGTAGAAATTATGTATTGCTCGATGCCGCACATTATTTGTGAGACTTTTGTTGATACTTTATAATCAAGTGGGAGGCTATTGGTGCTTTCAAGATGATCGCAAAGCAATGAAGAAGTTAGTCTCATTGTCAACGCGATGTGAGCCTATAGGGTCGCACATAAGTGTTTGGAGAAATTGGACGAAAGATTGTGTTTGCCCCCACTCATATGGGATATGATAAAGTGACCAAATCTATGACATAAATAATACTGACGGGTTGCATCGAGTACATATCAACGCAAGTTGAGTGCGTATCGACGCACGTTGACTCGATGTCGATGCATCCAAGCTCAACATCGAAGCAGTTGTTTATCGACACCGTGTCGATTAGAAATCGACGTAATGTCGAGTTCTACTCGATGTAAGTATGTCAATTGTATGTCAATGTTGTTGCGTTGAATGTTGTCGAGTGTATCTCGACATTGCGTCGAGTTCTTGTCGATGAACGTCGAGTGCAAGTCAACACATGTTGAGTTTTGGCAGAATTCTAAGGTGGCTTTTTGTCTATTCAATATATTGGGGTATAAATAGACTTGGAAAAGAGTTTTTCATGTAACTGTCAGTGTGTGATTTTGAATTCATCACAACCCTAGATCATGCAGTAACATCTTCTAGTCATCCCCTCTCCTAGAAACGAATCTAGCAATTCGTGGAGACATAGAGAGTAGTCCTTGACCTACCTTGTTCTTGTGGGATAAGGTATTGGGGTTCTCCACCACTTGTGGGTATACCTATAGAGTCACAGGTCTATTTCTATGTTGACTCAGCAACCTTTTCTGGACTGGATCATTAGAGCATCTTGGTTGAGTAAAGACTCAATCCCTCTCAAGTATATTGCAATCTGTTGTTGTGGTTTATTTCTTGATTTATAAAGATCGAAGATCCTTTGATCTTTTGGGTTGTTCTTGTATATCTATTCTGCTGCGTACATATGATGTGTTGTTCCACTCCTATAAAAAACCCAACATTAATTTCAAAGAACCGAAGATTGAAGAGATTACTGAAAACTCATCTAAGATGCTTGTTCATCAGTCAGAAGATATTGCAAAAAAGTACAGATGATGAAGCACCATTTGAAGGGATGCTTGGTCCATCTGTTATTACAAATCAAAATAATGATCAAGTGACTGATATTCAACATACAAAAGATATTGTTGAACAATAAGGGGATCATTATCAAATTGTTCAAGATAGAATAAATCCAGAAAAAAATAATTCTTTGAGACCATCTACCAACTCAAGTGATTGGAAATGTGAATCAAGGAGTAAAGACTAGAAAGCAATTAACTGTGGAAGTTATGTTACAGTACTTTCTCTCACAGTATGAACCTAATAAATTTGAGGAAGCTGATAATGATCCACATTGGATAGTTGCTATGTAAGAAGAGCTAGCCTAATTTGAAAGAAACCAAGTGTGGACACTAGTGGAGAGATAAAGGATTACCTAATTATTTGGACAAAGTGGGTATTCAGAAATAAAATGGATTCTAATTGAGTATTAATAAGAAATAAAGCTAGACTTGTTGCTCGAGGCTATAGATTGGAAGAAGGGATTGATTATAATCAAACTTTTGTACTAGTGGCCAGGCTTGAAGCAATAAGATTATTTCTGGCTTATGTAGCATACAAAAGAATCTAAGTTTATCAAATGGATGTAAAGAGTGTTTTTCTTAATAAAAATCTTCAAGAGGAAGTTATGTTGAATAACCACTAGGTTTTTTCAATTCAACTCACCCATCTTAGGTTTATAAAATAAATAAAGCACTTTATAGTTTAAAACAAGCTCCAAGAGCTTAGTATAAAAACTTATCCAATTTCCTCTTAGATCACTCTTTCATAAGAGGAAAGGTGGATAAAACACTATTTACAAAAACACGTAAGGATAAGTTGTTTATTGTCCAAATTTATGTGGATGATATAATTTTTGGCTCAATAGATTTTAGTCTTTGCAAAAGGTTTGCTGATGTGATGCAATCCAGATTTGAAATGAATAGCGTGAGAGAATTATCCTTCTTTCTTGGGTAACAAGTAAAAAAAAAGTGATGAAGGCATTTTTATTTCATAATCCAAGTATGCAAAGGAACTAATATAGAGATTTGGTATAGAAACAGCCTCCATCATGAAAACTCTCATAGCTACTAGTGTTGTTTTAGATAAAGATGTTTCTGGTAAATCTGTTGATCAAAAAAATTATGGAGCAATTATTGGATCTCTTCTTTATCTTACAACTAGTAGGTCAGACATAATGTTTATCATAGGTGTTTGTGAAAGGTTTCCGGTAGATCCTAAAGAGTCTCATCTTAGTTCTGTAAAAATAATTTTCATATATCTTAACGTACACCTGAGATGTGATTATGGTATCCTGCAGAATTAGAGTTTGAATTATATGGATATTCTAATGTTGATTATGCATGATGCAGATTGGATAGAAAAAGTACCTCTGGAACATATCAATTCATAAGTGTTATACTGATAACTTGGTTCAAAAAAACAAACATCAGTCTCCACTTCTACAGCAGAAACTGAGTTTTTTTGTTGTTGTAAGCTGTTATTCACAGATTTTGTGGATGCAGTATCAGTTACTTGATTATAGCTTGAATTTCACTAACTCCACAAAATTCTATGATAGCTCAAGTGCTATTTCAATTGCCTCAAATCTTGTCTTGCATAATAAGACAAACCATATAGAGATTAGACATCACTTTCTCAAAGATAGTGTGGGAAAATTGAAAATTTCTCTGGAATATGTGTCTTCTGAAAATCATAGGGCAGATATTTTCACAAAACCTCTTGATGAAATCAAGCACAACTACTTTATCAATATTTTGGGCATGCTTGGTAAAGCTCAGTAATTTATTTTAAAACTTTCAATTTTCATTACAAATATTGCTGGAAAAATCTGCAAAAGATTTAAAATTTTGAGTCTGTATTAGACGTAACATTGAATATAAGTCGACGAAACATCCACTTTTATTCAACGCAACATCTAGAGATGGTGTTTTTGAAAAGTTTTGGATCTTGTCAACAAAGCGTTGACATCACTCAATTCATGCTCGATTATGATCGTCAAAAAAATCAACGCCGCGTCATCTAAGGAAAAAGTTATGCCCTAATTTCTCGACATTTTGTCTATTTAGAGTTTGTATTTTTTTTTCCAAATTCTTCATCGTCACCGCTCTATTTTTCCTCTACTTGCTCTCTTTTGTTTTTCTTTATAATCTTTACAGGTAGTCTTATATTAATCATAATCAAGTACATTCAATGTTGACTGAGAAAGAGGTATTGAATGTTCTTGTTCAAGCCCTAAAACCACTAGTTAGTGGATTCACCAAAGATTCTTGATTTTCAAATATGAGTGCAATAGTATACTTATGATACTTCAAAATCAAATAAATGAGCTATCAAGCTCCATACAACTTCTTGATCAACAAGTTGATCAAATTATACTCCCTATCGAAGTGTTAAATCATTCTTTTGAGATTTAAAGAAGGGGGAGAAAAATTGAGGCAAGGATGGCAAGATTCAAGATTTAGACTGTCTTCAAACTTGTAATACAGACATAAAAGAAATTTCAGAAAGGCTAAATGAGGACATGGTGATATAGGCTACATCACCGGACGAACCGACACGGACAAACGACACCGAAGGCAGTGGCGGACGCAGAGATTTTTCTCTGTGTGGGCGGTGTATGAAATGTATTAAAAAAAATAAAAATTACTACTTTGAATTATATCTAAAAATGGTAAATAAATGTGACATACAAATAAAGTAAATGATAAAAAATGTGTAGGAAATATGACGAAAAATAAATATGTTAGAAAACAAAAAGATAAATAAATATGTAGGTAATAAAAAAATATGAGATGCATAGGACTGGCTCTTGATCGGCCCGCAAAACTGGCTCTTGGTGGTGGACTTAGTTGAATTTCTGGTGGAGATCAGCTCCCGCACGTTGCGCACAACATCCCGCAATACCTCGCGAACATTACTTCGCATGCTCTGCGACCGTGATCAGCTCCCGCATGTTGCCCAGAAGTGCTCGTCATCGCCAAAGGTCATTAACTTTAAGTTTCGCGTGAAGCGGTCCGTCACCTATCGAGCACAAGTGTACTCTGGTCCGAAGGACTCTCTCACGCTCCAATTCTACGCTCGCACAAATAAAACGCAGCACACCCGAATTGTGATATTATTATTCCAATGCTAACATACGGGTTCGCCACACCCTTAAATATCAAATAGAAACTATGAGCCAATATTCTCTCAAGCGAAAAGGATCTACCTGATCTGGTTGAACGTGCGTTGTACCAAAAGAGATCCACCAAAAAATAACGATTCGAAAAAGGTAGATCTCTCCCAATAAAAAGAAAACGAGTTCCTCCAATCCTCACAAATTTAAATAGATCGAGAGAAAAAAACAAAATTTATTTGGATCAAAACCACGATGAAATCAAAATTCGCAAACAACGCCAAAGTAAACCACTACAAGATTTATCTAAGAGGGAAACATCGAAATGTAGAAATTTTATTACACCAATCGGAAGATGATTCCGATGAAAGATTCGCTCTTCTATGGTTCCGCCGGAGCCACACCGAATGGATAGAAATACGTCCGCCTTCCTCAACTCACGCCAGAGAAGATTCGTCGTGGCAAGAGTGATGACCTTGGCTGAGATCCACCAAGGTGGGGGGAAGACCTAGGTTGGTTGAACCTTAGGTGGGGAAGGTTGTGGTAGCCGAACTCCAAGAGAGGGAGGCCTTCGTGTTGTAAGTAGATGGAGAGGGGAGGTTGTTGTGGAGGAGAAGAGAGGAGGGGGAGGGGGAGGTGTGGCCGTACAACAAGGGGAGCAAGAGGGAGGTCGGCGGCCAAGGGAGAGGGAAAGCAAGAGGGGGAAATCTCCATTAGGGTTAAGCTTTTCTTTCATTCATCAATAATTAAAAATCCAACACACATAGCCTTATATAAGGTTCACAAAAATCCAAGCTATATGCAGCCCCACTTAAAACAACATATGGCTAAACGCAGGCCAAAATTAAAAACAGGAAATTAAATAAAACAAGGGAATTAAATAAAACATAAGCAAGATAATTATCAAGTGAACGTCTTGCGCCGAGGGCGGAGGTTGTAGCGTCGATCAACAATGTCTTCGCGGCGCCGCAAGTCTTTGGTTGGAGAGGGTGAGGGATCTTCTGTAAGCATGTTGGCACCATCATCAACATGTTAGGGGTTGTCATCTCCATCAATCCTCCCCACTAGAAAGTACTCATCACCGATGAGTTTGCTTGAATTTACTGGCACATAAGAGCATCATCTAAAAGAGCCACCTCCGATTCAAGTAGCCAAAAGTCATCGGAAGCCAGACGATCACGCCACCGGATTAAGTAGCGGCGAATGTCACCACTAGGAGATGCGAGCACTTCATCATTGATTTTCCTGTCAGGAAAAAAGGAGGTCTTGGGGAACCTGGGAAAAGTATTAGTCAAAGAAAGAGAAAAAGTTCCTACATCAACATTCAACGTACCTCCAATGGAAATCGTAGGAGAGAGCGATCCAGGAACAAGCTCACCCCCCCCCCCCACCCAACCCATTAGAGGACACAGTGGATGGAATAAACGGAGAGGCAAATAACTCAAGTGGTGGAGAAACATATGGTGTTAAATCCGAAACATTGAAAATAGGATATATATATACCCCAATCAGTGGGTATCTCCAAAAGATGTGTTTTCTCCTAACTTCTTTAAAATTTTAAAAGGACCGACTCAGCGATTCACCAACTTTTTTTATGGAGCCCAAAGGCATCTGTTCAGGGATGAGACGCACCAAGACTAAATCATTAACATTAAAGTGTGACACTCTCCTATGTACATTAGCATGAAATTTATAAGATGCATATTGGGTGGTTAACGTTTCATGAATGTGCTTATGTAAATTGTGAACATGAAGAGAAAACTCTTGTGCAAAATTAATTGATTTATAAGATGGAGGTAACAAAACAAATCAAGTGGCACTGGTGCCTTTTAGTAGTGCACGATTTCATTGGGGGGATAAGCCCGTGGATCTATTTTTAGAGTTATTGTACACAAGCTGAGTATAGGGAAGGATCAAGTCACAGGTACCCTTGTGGTCACCCACAAGACAACGAAGTAAACTAAACAAACTTCTATTTACAGCTACTTTTGTTTGCCCATCCGTTTGTGGATGGTAGGCCGAAGAAAACAAAAGTTTGGTACTCATAAGCTTCCAAAGGGTCTTCCAAAAATAACTAGTATATTTCACGTCCCTATCAGTTACTATTGCCTAGGGAACTCCCCGATGCGTAATGACTTCCTTAAAATATAATTTCGCAATATACGACACATCGTCGGTCTTATTACAAGCGATAAAATAAGCTTTTTTCGAAAACCGATCTACTACAAGCAGGATGAAATCATGACGTCTAAAAGTGATGGGTAGACCCAAAATGAAATCCATACTAACATCCACCCAAGGAATGGAGGGAATTAGAAGTGGAGTGTAAAGACCGACATTTGTCTTATTACCCTTAGCTAATGGCACACACGACAACTCTTTACAATTTTATTTACTGTTGATTTGAGACAGGGCCAATGAAACTTGTACTCCAATAACGTAATGGTCTTGTCACGGCCAAAATGACCACCTAAACCACCGCTATGCAATTCCCGAACGATGAAATGACATAGGGAAGAAAGAGGGATACACAGATTCGCGTGCTTATATAGGTAACCATCTCGAATATAATAGGCTGATATGGCGGTGGGAGAGTCACTTTGAGCGGATAAATAAATTTCCTTGAAATTTGGACAATGGACATACTCATCCTTAATCCTATAGAACCCAATGAATTTCACTTCTAGCGTGGACAATAATAATGTAACACGACAAAGGGCGTCAGCCACATGATTTAGAGTCCCCCTAAGATCTTTTATTATAAATGTGTACTCCTGCAGATAGGAGACCCACTTGGCATGCCGGGGGACTGACCTTGCTTTGAGAATTGACAAATCTCAAAGCGTCGTGATCAAATTGTATAACAAACTCCTTTGGGAGTAGATAATGTCGCCAATGTTGGTGGCATCGAATAACAGCGTAAAACTCCCTATCATAATTAGAATAATTCAACTTCGAACCTGCGCGTTTCTCACTAAAATACCCAATCAGATGACCCACCTGACTTAAAACACCGCCTATGCCGACCCCAGATGCATCACAAGACAACTTAAAAACCTTATTAAAATCTGGCAACCTCAAAAGTGGAGTTTCCAACATCCGAGACTTAATTGTTTGGAATGCTTTAGTATCCAATTTGGTTCAAGTAAAATCACCTTTCTTCAAACATTCTGTTATTGGCGTCATGATACTACTAAAATCTCGAATGAAGCGTCGATAAATGGTAGCTAACCCGTGAAAACTCCGAACTTCCCGAATGATGGTGGGTTCCAGCCAATCCATACTGGCTTGGACCTTCTTAGGGTCCACATGTATGCCTTCCGAACTCACAATATACCCAAGGAAATCTACGGATGCCAAATAAAATGTACACTTCTTGATATTGACAATAATTTCTCCTTCCTCGGCATGGTAAGGATTGTCCTCAAATGTGACTCATGATCAATCGGAGTACTAAAAACATGGATATCATCAAAGTACACCACTATGAATTTTCCCATGAATGGTTGGAAGACATGAGTCATCACCCTAGAGAAAGTACTCGGGGCATTGGAAAGCTCAAATGGCATCACTAACCATTCGTACAGCCCATCTATTGACTTGAAGGCAGTCTTCCATTCGTCTCCCTCCCTATTCCGGATCTGGTGGTAGCCACTCCTAAGGTCCAATTTCAAAAAGATCGTGGCTCTGGCTAGCATGTACGATAAATCATCTAAACGAGGGATGAGGAATCGATATTTAATAGTAATTTTATTAATTGTCCGACTTTCCACACATCCTCCAAGAACCATCTTTCTTAGTGGCAAGCAAGGTGGCTACGGCACACGGACTATTGCTATGGCGGATGAATCCCTTACATAACAAATCTAAAATTTGGACTTGCAACTCTAGGTGCGCGGAAGGGTTTAGCCTGTAGTGGGGAAGGTTGGGTAAAGAGGATACATAGTCCTTCACTTGCAAGCAAACAAACGCATACATGACACCATCTATAAAAGTATCACGCGCAAACTCCTTACCTATCAGACTAAATGTTTTTTCTCTACCGGAATAAGCATGTCTTTAGAAGGGACAGTAGGATCCTTAGGCGGAGTGGGCTTCAAAATAATGGTCTTGAAATTAAGTTTGAACTCGTAGTTGTTATCACGTCCGAGGTGAGTAACATCATGAACGTAAAGCCACAGACATTCTAAGAGAATATGACAAGCGTCCATGGGGATGAAGTCACGCCAAATTTTCTCCGAATAAGTCGTGATGGTAAGGGGAACCAAGCAATGCTTCGAAGCCGAAAGAGATGTCTTGTTAACCCATGCAACCTTATAAGGGTAAGGGTGAGGTTCGGTGGTTAACAACATGCGTGACACCGCATTCTCTGAAATCACATTCATACAGCTTCCACTATCGATAATCAATTTGCACCACTTCTCTCCGCACTTAAAATTTAACGAGAAAAATATTCGACCTATTCCAATCATCCGATGCTCGCAGAATAGCCAAAATACACCTCATCACCATCATATTAATATCATCCTCTATGCCGCTAGGTACTCTTTCTGATTCAGATTCTTCATCGGCCTCATACACGAGGTCAGCGGACTCAGATGAGGTATCTAAAAGGGCTAGGGGCTTGGGCTTGGTTGGACACTCGCAGACATAATGACCCTGAATACCAGAAGTAAAACATGTAGTATTCATCTTGCTAATCCTACCGACGGGCAATCTTTCACCGGTCATGCTTCTCAAATTCCTAGCCGTAATGACAATAGAGTTTGGGTCAGCGGACCGGAACTTGCCCTTATCCTTATGGGTGGATGGGGGTGATCCTAAGATGGACTTTCCCTTCTGAAATGAGCGAGATTTGGACTTGAAAACATTATGCTTCTCAATATCCAAGGCAACGTTAAAGGTAGTGTTCAAGTCGGTGTGACCATACTGTAGGAGCTTACCCTGAATGTCGGGGTTGAGCCCCTTATGAAACCCAGAGAGGGTGATATCTGGCATCTCCCTAACATCACACCTGGCCATCATGTCCTTAAGACGACTCATGTAATCAGCGACCGACATATTCCCTTGCCTCGGGGTAGCCAAATCATCAGACATCTGCGTCCGATGGTACGCAGAAACGTATTGATCAGTCAACATGGCTTTCATGTCATCCCAATCAATGGGTGGTAAGTCGTTCACCACACCTAGACGTCGTTCCTCGTTCACCCAAAATATTTTATCCCTGCCTAACAGCTTCATCCTCGCAACTCGCACCTTTTGTATGTTGGTCAGATTGTGCCACTCGAAATAGCACTCCATTTCCATTACTTAATCTAAGAACACTTGGGGTTCACCTAGTCCATCGTACGATGGGGGTTTGATACAAACAACCCTAATTATATCAAACTCGCACGGTGCCTTGTTATTATGATTAGGTGCACACGGGACATAATCATTATTATTATTATTATTGTTATTCCCCTCGTCATGTTGGCGGGCCGCCTGATTAGGGGGAGCCGCTTGGTTTAACCTCAACTCGTGAAGCATCTCCCTGATGTCTGTCAACTAATCAGTGAACTCCTGACGTAGTTCATCAATCTTTATCGTACCGTGACCCGTATCCCGGTCGCCCGCCATGTTGGAGGAGGAAGGGTATACTCCGTGCCTAGTGTAGTGCGCAGGCAATGAAGGATGTTTGACCTGACTTGATGAAATTTTATAAAAGATACTTTTTTTCCTAACAATAACTAGATAAAAATAAAAAATTTTAAAATTTCTTACTGCGAGGGGTATGGAGATTTTCCAAAAAAAATTTTGGAATTTTGTAGAAAAATGTGAATTTTAGGCTGCTATTTGCAGACCAGAAAAAATTTACAAATTTTTGATCAAGGAAACCTGCTAGACAAGTGTGTGTCCTCGTCCTAAGAATAATAGGATGCTGTCAATTAAGAAATTGGAATGAACCTCTCTTTGATACTAAATTGATGTAGGCTACGTCACCTGACGAACCGACACGGACAAACAACACTGAAGGACTCTCTCTCACATTCCAATTCAACACTCGCACAAATAAAACTCAGCACACCTGAATTGTGATATTATTATTCCAATGTTAAAGTACGGGTTTGCCACACCCTTAGAGATCAAATAGAAGCTATGAGCCAATATTCTCTAAAACAAAAAGGATCTACCCAATCCGGTCGAGCGTGTGTTGTACCAAAAGAGATCCACCGAAAAATAACGATTCAGAAAAAGTAGATCTCTCCCAACAAAGAGAAAACGAGGTCCTTCAATCCTCACGAATTTAAATAGATCAAGAGAAAATAATAAAGATCGTTTGGATCAAAATCACGATGAAATCAAAATTCGCAAACATTGCCAAAGTAAACCACCACAAAATTTATCTAAGAGGAAAACACTCATAAGTAGAAATTTTGATACCCTAATCGGAAGATGATTCCGATGAAAGATTCGCTCTTTTACGGTTCCGTCGGAGCCACATCGAATGGAGAGAAATACGTCTGCCTTACTCGATTCACGCCGGAGAAGATTCGGCGTGGCAAGAGTGATGACCTTGGCCGAGAGCCACCAAGGTGGGGCGAAGACCTACGTTGGTCGAACCCTAGGTGGGCAAGCTTGTGGTAGCCGAACTCCAAGAGAGGGAGGCCTTCATGTTGTAATTAGTTGGAGAGGGGTAGTTGTTGTGGAGGAGAAGAGAGGAGGGGAGAGGGGGAGGTGTGGCCAAACAACAAGGGGGCCAAGAGGGACGCCGGCGGCCAAGGAAGATGGAAAGCAAGAGGGGGAAATCTCAACTAGGGTAAAGCTTTTATTTCATTCATCAATAATTAAAAATCCAACACACATTGCTTTATATAAGGCTCACAAAAATTCAGGCTATATGCAGACCCACTTAAAATAACATATGGCTAAACACAAGCCAAAATTAAAAACTGGAAATTAAATAAAATAATGGAATTAAATAAAACATAAGCATGATAATTATCAAGTGAACATCTTGCGCTGAGGGCGGTGGTTGTAGCGTCGATCAACAATGTCTTCGCAGCGCTGCAATTCCTTGGTTGGAGAGGGCAAGGGATCTTTCGTAAGCATGCTGACACCATCATCAACATGCCGGGTGTCGTCGTCTCCATCACATGGTTTCAGACATGGTTTGTGATAATGTAAATGAAGAATTTTTTGAAAAACTAAGTGTGGGTATGGTTCAAGATACCGGATAATGTTGTCTTGGTCTCAAAGTCAAAAATGGTTCAGATGTTTGCTAAACAGGGGGAGGATTTTAAAATGATCCAGATGTCTATTACATAGGGGGAGAATTCATCAGTCTTAATGTCAATTGTTCAAGGGCAAAAAATGTCAGAAGACATTAAGCTAGAGAAAGCTTTTGAATTAATAAGAGAAAGAGAAAAAACTGAGTTCAAAGCATCTGAAGATGACTTTGCTGATAAGAAAAGGATTTTTCTGGCAAAATTAAAAGCTAAGGAATCAGGGAAAAGAAATATTTCTAATTTATCAATCACCCTTCCAGAAAAAATCTTTGATCATAATGAATGTGTCAAGAAACATCCAGCTACTCAGATTGCGGATACTACTGGACATTGTCATAAAAGATAGTAGGTTCGGGTTACAATCAGGATATATATTTCCTATGAAAGTGGAAATCAAAGAATGATAAGCTTTGTAAAAGCCTCAACCACTGAAATATTAATAACTAAAGAAAAGCAGAAATATATTTTTCTTGACAATCTATTAGAATCTATCAATGAGCTATCTGCAAAAAATTTAAGCAAAAGATTTACACTCAACTCTACATGAAATAATGCAGAGCAAGAAGTTCAAAAGTTGTTTAATGTTTATCAGGAAATACAGAGTTATTCAGATGAGGCGAGAAGGGCTCATTTTGAATTTGCTGAAAAAATGCCAGAGAAATTGTACATTGCATTTACAACTTTTCTTGCTGACAAGAATAAGAAGTAATATTGTTTTTGACATCAAAATATTTATGGTATATTCAGTTGTCTCTCATATTCCTTTCTCAATTTAATTTGTATTCATTATATGTTATATGTATGTCAAATTTCTGTAATCCCACTGATTTGTCTTTGTAAAGTCACCTTTGAAATTTTGTAAAATTTGTTAAGTTAAATAGGGGAAGATTGTTGGGAAAAACACTTATGATTTATCTTAACTAATTACTTTAAGTGATTTTACATGGGAGGTTTATTACCCATGATGTATATAGAGAGTAATACGGTCTTAGAAGTCCTATGGTGTCATTGGTATAAAGGACATGAGAAAGACACACTGAATTTAAGAGGAAAGTTATGAAATGCCAACATGCGTTGACTAGAAATCGACGCAACTTCGACTAGAGGTCGACGTAACTTTGACTAAATTCGACGCTACTTCCAGTACAAGTCATAGTAACTAAACATGATAAGTCTACATTAACTAAAGGATCAAGTCAACGCATACTCTGATATGAAATCAACGCAACGTCAATTACAAAACTTAATTGACAGAATAAAACTAGAATTTGATGCTACATCTATATGAATTTGACGCTACGTCAATTAATCTTCTGAATGAGAATTATTTTGAGGATTAAATCTGAATTGTTTTAAGAAATATTTGGTTGTTTTAACTGATTCTTGGAGACGTTGGATGACATGACTTCTCAGCTATATATATATATATATATATATATATATATATATATATATATATATATATATATATATATATATATATATATATATACATATATATATATTATAGAGAGAGAGAACAGAGATACACATGAATAAAGTGATGAATCACACAATAATCATTTCAACTCTGATTAGATTGTGTTTTGGAGGATTAATTTTGATAGAGAAAGATAGGAAGATTGTCATCTAAATTTGAGGTTCTTCTTTGAGACAGTAGATCATCTTGTTGTTGAATTTGCGGAGGATCAGTTCTTCTTTTTCTCAAGAGCAAATCAATTACTGCATTAGATTCAGCAGAGATAAAAGAGAAATTTGGATTAAGGGCTTATAATATTTGAGGTTTTTTATTTAAAGATTTATCAGATTTCAGATTCATTAAGTGTTATATATTCCTCATGATTCAATTAAGAGGACTCATCAAGAAGATCATCATATCCTCAGATCTTCTACAGTATTTCTGACTTTTATTATCATTCTCAGCTTGTGAACAGAGTTTTGAGAATCCATCTTCAAAGGATTCAGTTAGAGGTTATGAGAGACTCCTTGAGAAAAGACTCAGATTGTATTGGTTCAATATCATCTTATCAAAAGATTTAGTGTTTGGTTTTAACAGTCTCCTGATCAAAAGACTTTGGCATTGTGATAGTGAATTTCTATTAAGGGGGTAGAAGAGTCGATGTACCCAGATTTTGGGGAACCATTATAATTTTTGTGTCTTCTGGTATTTTGTATTTATCTGTGTTTATCTTGTTGTTGTGCAGTGAATTTATTTATATGCACTTATTTCTAGTTGATAGCTGATGTATATGTAAATTCTGTGAATTAATCTTAGTATTCGAAATAAAATTTTAGTCTTTATTCACCCCCCTCTAGAGAAAACTCTGAGGTATTTAACAATTGTTCTCTCATTTCAATCTTATTTGGTCATCTCCAAACCATTTCCAACTCGGAGGAGATATTCATGGAAGCTACTATTATTTTTGGCTCGCATGTTTTTTGTTAGAATTAATATCTCGATATGGATCCATATATACGATTAAATGATACTTATATTATTATTTGTGCTCTTGTTTCATTGACAACAACCAGTAGTACTTGGCAAAAATCTCCTCCTATAATGATAATTTTTCCTTCAAATGGCTTTCTTACATCAGTAACATCACAAAACAAATGATCAATTGCCTCAAACACCTTCTTATTAACCATGGGTGCTTTATCCCAAATTATGGCCTTTGATTGTCTGATTACTTCTGCGAAACCTGACTATTTTTGAAAACCTCAAAAAAATTTGTAATCCAATTTAATGGGTATTTGAAATTTTGAATGTGGAGTTCGACATACCTGTAGAAGAGTAACAACAGTCCCAGAATTAATTATAGCTATTATGATGCATCCTATTTTTCTAAAGTGGAAAATATTGCACGATACAGATATGTCTCTCCAGTTCCACTGGTCCAACAACAAAAAAGTACTCATGTGTTTTGTTCTTTATTGCCCCACTAATCATGGTGTACTCATATAATTGACCTTCATTGAGTAATGTAACTGTATTAAGATCATCTCGTGTAATAAGTATTGATAACTCATCTTCTGTAAGACTGGATAGGTTATTGAAATCATTGAATGATTCATTGATTCGTGGTAAATCAAAATATCGCTTGTTGATCAATCTTTGACAGTGACGCAAAATTCGGTGCCATTGACAATGAGAATGGGTTGGGTCCCAGTAAAGGGCTTTGACCTTAGCTTGTGGCTCAGGTAGGGTGTTTGGCAGTAGGTCAATCAATAAAAAAGTACTCATATATTTTGTTCTTTATTGCCCCGCTAATCATTTTGTAAGCATGTAATTGACCTTCATTGAGCAACATAACTGCGTTAAGATCATCTTGTATGATAAGTATTGATAACTCATCTTCTATAAGACTGGATAGGTTATTGAAATCATTGAATGATTCATTGATCGATGGTAAATCAAAATATCACTTGTTGATTAATCTTTGACGGCAACATAAAATTCATCTCCATTGACAATGAGAACGGGATGGGTCCCCGTAAGAGCTTTGCTCTTAGATTGCGGCTCAGGTAGGGTGTTTGGCAGCAGGGGATTCACTATTTCTGCCAATTATAGAGATGCATATTGTTGCCAGCCTTATGAAGAGTGTCATGATCATAATGGTAGGGCCTTCCAAGTAAGATGTAACAACAATCCATATCCACAACATCACATTTGACTGTCTTTGTATGTACGATCCATGAAGAGAAGGAATTGACAAATCTTTGTCACTTGTGCTTCACCGCTCTTACGAATCTATGCAATCGAGTGCGGGGATGGGTGAGGTTCAATTTGCAGCTGCAAACAATTTACAAGAGCCAAAGGTATGAAGTTCTCTATTCTGCCATTTTCAATATTAAACATGCACACCTTGGTGATGATAGTGCACCGTGTACAAAAAACATTATGGTGTTGGGATGTCTTTAAATTCAGTGCATAGAGTAGGCATTACGCCACACAACATACCTCATCACCCTCATTTTGTCCAGCATACTTATCGATAACGGCATCATCATCGAAATACTCCTCCACGCCTTCTTGTTCCAGCAAATGGAAGAACAGGACCACTTTATGGCATTGGTAACATCGGTTCCCCGATGGCTTGGCCCATGGATTCCTCCTTATTTCACGCGTAGTTGGAGGTCAAACTGAACGAGGTTGAGGTGCAAAACTTGAGGGATGTGCTATAGTAAGCCCCTCTATGGGAGCCTCCCTGCGGGTATATGTGTTGGACTTTGACTTTGTTGACCAGGTCAACAATGGTTTCTTTATATACATTTATATATATTTAATTAATGAAGAAGAGAGAGAAAATAGTTAGGTGACATTTAATGTAGAGACATATATTAGTTTCCTATTTGTTGTGCAAGCCTATATAAAGGCTTGGATGTAGAACTTTACATTTTTTGATTAAATAGAAAATTTTGTCTTCCTTCTAGTGTAGAGCGCTGCAGCGCTAGGTGCCTGCCTTGTACATTTTCTGAGTTTGGTATTTGCAACCGCGGAGAGGGAGTGAGACAGAGAGTGTGTGTGAGCAGCCGTACGGAAAGACCATCTCACCCGGTCCCCTCTCGCCCGGTGCTGTCTCGCCCGTGTCGTCTCGCCGGAGGTCCTCTCGTCGTATCTGTCTCGCCCGCTCCAAGGGGAGAGCTCTCCGTGACCGTCCCGAGCCCGTCTCGCCGAAGTCGTTTGTCTCGCCCATGGCGTCTCGCGTGTTTCCAACAAGTGGTATCAGAGGCAGGTTGGACCCCCTTGGAAGAGTTAGTGACAAGTCGAGATGGAGATGGGAAGTGTCATGCTGGGTCAAGTCCCCAAATTGACAAAGACTAACTATGGGAACTGGAGTATCCAGATGAAGGTGTTACTTGCCTCGAAGGAGTTATGGGAGATGGTCGAGGATGGTTATGAGGAGCTTACTGCAGAAGCAGAGGTGTCATTGACTAACGCACAAAGGACGACATTGAGAGAGTCAAAGAAGAGGGATAAGAAGGCAATATTCTTACTATACCAAGGCATCGATAAGGCGACCTTTGAGAAAAACTCAAAAGCAAGGAGTTCGAAGGAGGCATGGGGGGTGTTGCAACGCTCCATGCAAGGAGTTAATAAGGCCAAGAAGGTGAAGCTACAGTCCCTTAGAGCCGAGTATGAAGTATTGAGAATGCAGAGTGCTGAGAAGGTTGGAGATTATGTGACCCATCTACGAACACTCACAAACGAGATGAAGTGCAATGGAGAGGCGATAGATGACGTGAGCCTCATGGAGAAGCTCTTGCGCTCTATGTCAAAAAAGTTTCGCCATGTGGTGGTGGCGATCGAACAATCGAAGGACCTCACCCCAATGTTAGTGGATGAGCTTGTTGGCTCCCTACAAGTTGAGTGTTGAATGCTACAGGATGAAGAAGAGTTAAGTGGTTTGGGTAAAGCACTTCAGACTCAGTTGAACTTCGTAGAGAGCTCTGGGAGAAGTGGAGGCCAGTGTGGTCGAGGTGATATGTCACATATACAGTGTTACAACTGTAACAAGTTTGGTCATATAAGCTATGATTGTTGGGCCCCGAGGAAGAAAGAAGAGATGAACCTCTACGCAGAAGCAAGCAATACTGGTGGCGATCCGATGATGTTCCTGACTTATAGAGGAGTTGAGGGAGGAAAGAATGAAGTATGGTACTTGGACACAGGCGCAAGTAACCACATGTGTGGAGAGAAAGATTTGTTCACTAGCCTCGAACCAAATGGTTGTGAGGTCAGTTTTGGTGATGCTTTGAAGATCTCAGTGGAAGGAAGAGGGGTGATCGTGGTCACCTTAAATGGCAAGGAGGTGCACCTCAATGAAGTGTTCTATGTGTCAGGCTTGAAGTGTAACATCTTAAGCCTTGGGCAGTTGATCAAGAGGGGTTATTGTGTTCAATTGAAAGATGGCATGTTGGCCATGAAGGATCATGAAGGAAGAGAGATAGTGAAGGTAAAGATGATGACGAATCGTCTCTTTACGCTGAGAATGGATGCAAAGGGGACGGTGTGCCTTGCGAGGACCGAGGAAGAAGAAGAGGCGTGGTTGTGGCATCACAGGATGGGCCATCTGGGGTTCACGGGGTTGAAGCTCTTATCTCATTCCAAGATGGTGGAAGGCCTACCCATGATTTTGCCCCCACATAAGGTCTATAAGGCATGTACAAGAGGAAAGCAGAAGAGGTTAATGTTTGAAGGTGGCAAGTCTAAATCTACGAGGAGACGACACCGACACTTAATAATTTTTCTTTATATTGTCACTTAGTATATTGCGAGCTGCACTCGTATGAGGAAGCTGCCCAAGAAATGACCTGGAGGAAAGCTTTGGATATGGAGATGGAATCCTTAAAGAAGAATGATACATGGAAGTTGGTTGACCCACCAGCCGGCCACAAACTGTAACATCCCATTTCCAACTAGACCCCTAAGAGTGTTTTTTGGTCATGACTAGGTCATGACAAGACCCTAGGAAGCCCAATAAGACCAAGTGAGCTTAGACATGAAGTTGAAAATCATCATGGTCTGCAAATAGTAGAATTCTGAACAATAGGTTAGGATGACCATGGGGCTTCACCATGACCCCAAGACCCTACCACAACACCCCCAAACATTTTTGGAGACCCATTAGAGCCAAAAGGACCCATTGGGGTCAATCAAAGAGACTCAGTTGACCCAAGTCAACCCAAACCCTAAATGGGTCAAACTAGCCTACTTAGGGTCAATTGACCTACCCCTAGCCAAGTGGACCCCACCTATGCCCTCCTAACCCTAAAGTGAGGTCAATGGGTCACTAAGGACACATTGGGGTCAGCCCTAGAGGCCAAGTTGACCCAAGTCAACTCAAGCCCCTAATCTGGTCAAAGTGCCCTTACTAAGGGTAGGTGACTTCCAAAGTGTAAGGTAACCCTACATAACCCCACATAGGCCTTAGGGGATGCCAATGGGTCACCAAGGACCCAATGGGGTCAACCCAAATGATCAAATTGACCTAAGTCAACCCTAACTTAAGCCAAGTCAACCTAGCCCAAATGCGCTAACCCAAGCTCAAGTCATTTCTCCCTTAGGCTAACCTCACTTTTCATAATCATTATGACTAAGTGGGCTGCACATATCCTATGGAGTTGACCAGTCAACATGGGTGACTAGGAGTGAGAAAGGAGCTTCCTTTCATGATAATGGTGGAGAGAGAAATTGGGGGAGAGGAAGGGAAGGGTGGGAGCCGGCCAAAGGAGGCCAACAGCCACTCTTTATGGCAGCAATCAACTCCTCTAGGGAAGAGAAGTTGATTCCAGCCGTTTCTCGGCCACGAAGAGGAAGATTCAGCCCCCCCCCCCCCCCCCCCACTCAACCTGAGCCAAGCTTTCAAGGGCATTAATGGCCATTGATGTTTGGCCTCTCCCCTCCCCCAACTGATGATTTAAACACCATCAGTGGCATGAGAGGAACCCTTCCCATCATTTACCTGAGGAATTCGAGCAACTTGACTGCACTGTTGCAGAAATCCGGACGGCGGCACCACTACCATGGCAACCCGAAGATCGAATCGCATTCAGGCCGCCAGGAAGGTCCTCCTCCTCTCCTTATCTCACAGGTAGATTGTAGATTTCTTTAGGTTCAAGGTTCGGGCTCAGTTGAGCCCGATCTAAACCATGGTTTTCATGGTTTTCGGCAAAAAATTTTCCTACTAGAACCGCCGGAAAACACCCCTCCGGCGGCTGTGCCGCCGCCTGGCGACAGCCACCACCTCAACGGAGGTGGTGGTGGCGCTGGCCGGCCGGGGAAGGGGCTGGATCGCCGGCGGTCGGGCTTGGAAGTGGCTCCAGGCAGGTTGAATCCTAGCCGTCGGCTCAAGGAAGAAGTCGATACGATTCCGTGAAATACGCGCCAAGATTCGTGCTCCATTCGATTTTAAACTATAGGATATATATTTATAATAATGTGATTTATGTCACAGATTTTAGTATTATTGGTTTTAATTTTTAAAACTACTTAGGCTCACCTGGTGGGAAAACCTTCAACATGAAAGTTGTAGTCCTTTGGGTCTACTTTATTTTAAAATTGGTTTGGACCAATTTGGGCCTCTGGTTTGACCAGGGCATCCATTTTGGTGGGACCTATACCTAGGGCTAGGCAGACATTAAACTGAGTGCCCACACTTCATCCTTGGTCCAAATTACTTGAAATTTTGGTAGGGAGTCTACCTAGCTATACCTAGGGCCTGCCCAAAACTCAGAATTTTTAGAGACAATTTACCTAAAGTTTTTACTTTTATTTAATAATGCTAGGGTATTTTAATTAAGTGGTCTAATGACCTCCAAACCCTCCCAAATTTTGGTGAGTGGTCCCTGGCATCCATACCTAGCTCTGTACAAAATTGCAACTCATTTGGATGGGTTTTGGTTTGGGAATCACCAAACCCTAGTTTGGCCTTAAGGAGGTATTTTTGATTAAAAGTGCACTATGGACTTAGGGTGGTCACCTCCCCTCAACAGAGGCTAAGGTTTTGGACACTGACTTGTTATGGCCAATGTCACCCTCTTAAGGAAAATGGGATGTTTTGGACACTGACTTGTTATGCCCTTGTATGACCATAAAAACTCAGTAGAATTGAGGTAGAGTGACCTAAGTTATCTGGAAGAAATCTTAGGGGACTAGGAGGAAGGTAGGCACCTCAAAACCCTAACCCTAGTTTTAGGGTAGACGCATAAAATTGTTAATTCAGCCACTAAACCTTAACTAAAGGTTATGTAACTTGGGTAGAGTAAGTTTTAGACCATCTAGAACCCCTGGTAATTTTACTAGAATTTTATGGATTATATTTCTGGTACTTCCTTTGTTAAATACCTAAAGGCCCAAAATGATGTTTAAATTACTTCTGGTTATTCTGTTCATTTGAATCTGATGAAATTTGGTCAGAAGATAACTCATGCCTAAGTGCATATCCTTGAATTTTATTATAATTTTTACTTGATTATATCTAGTACTTCCTTTACAAGTTTTGGAAAGGGGCTTTGGTAGAATAAAATTAAGTATTGATGATATATCTGTTGAAAAATCATTAGACTTAGGTTTTGATGATTTCAGGCCAAAATATACTTGTAGAAATTTATTCATAATTTTTAGAGGGTTGTTTACAGTACTTCCTTTACAAGTCCATAATTTTGAGACTTTGATATTTAATAAATTCAGAGAATAATTCTTTCTAAAAAATTATGAAACTTTATCTAGAGGTTTTATGTGTCCTTATAATCATCCTAAAATTTTCTCTGAATTTTTGGAAGTATTATTGTTGTACATCCCCTTTAAATGATTTATTATGGAATAAATTTGAAATAACATTTAAGGGCTTAAACCTTGCTAAAAAATTGACAGATTCTGGATTTTTCGATGATTATTCATTTTTCATTTAACATAAATTTAGTGGAATTTTATCTTATCTAAAACTTGTACTTCATGTTCAAACTTGGAACTTTTGGTTATTAGAATAAATAAATAAATTATCAGTTAAATTATGAAAATTAGGAAATTATGGATTTAGGCTACAAATACCAGTATAGCCCTCAAATAATTATTATATGAGTACTAGATGATCATTTGGTATACTTCCCATTTTACGGGTTATATAGCTTAAGTGCTCTTCATTTAGTAAAATTGCAGGAAATAAGTTGGAATATGAATTAGAGCACATGAGTTGGGTTTAGTGGTTTGCTGGAAGGGATAAATAGAATTATGAGCATCATTGGAAGATAAAATGAGTAGAGTGTTGTTTTGGCTAGGGTTTAGAGGCGCTCGGGTTCGACGAAAGATCGTCCTTCCCGAGGTGAGGTAGAGTCAAATCGCCCTAAGATTAGCCTATCTTAACATGAGAAAGTAATGGGTAAGGGAATCAACCAATAATAATAATAAGTACCTTGCGAAAGGGAACGCTGGGCGTAATCCCAGCATAGTTCCTAGTGCCCCTTGAGAGCCCTTCACATGGAATACCGGGGGCAGTCCTGGGTTAACGTAAACTATATTAACAAGCTGAAAAGAGTAACTTAGTAATTAGGGTTGCACATTTCACGAACACAGATAGCACAGGAAGATAGCTGGGAGCTTCGGCTCGGATGGTTAAGAGACGAACGTTTGGGTCCGGGGAGCTTCGGCTCGATTGTTTGAGACGGGCGTGTTGGTCCGGGGAGCTTCGGCTTGGTTTTTGATTACGCTAAATTTGCCTGTGCATAAAATGAAAGTAATTTAAGGTGGTGGGTCTTCAGTATTGGAGGGTCGATGCACCGATGCCAATACGCTGACTCGGCAAGTGTAGTTAGCACTTCGCCAACAGAAGTCCGGTGCGCCAGCCGGCAAGAGTACGCAGGAGTCCGCTTCGTGCACCAAGCGTTGAGGCGTACGATAGGTCTGACTGGTAGTGCTTTACTGGTTTAGAGGTGGGCGAGGCCCAACCCACCGCTTTTGTCTGCCACTACGGAGGTATCTTGGGAGGTTACGGCTCTAGAAAGGGGGAACTAAAGGTCTGCGTGCACAGAGTCGGGTGTGTGTGTTGCACTTGCATGTCCATCATACCCACTTGTATGTCATAGCATAATCGATTCATTTAACCCCGACACCTAAAGTATAAGTGGAATGGGACGCTTATACTTTAGGACCTGCAAAACGACCCCTTGGTCTATAAGCATGTGTGGGCAAGTTTATAAATTAAGGTTAATTTTGATATATATATATCTATATTGTTGTTTGATAACCGACACCCCAACGTATAAATTGGTATATGACTTTTTATACGATGGGAGCCTTGCAGAAGACCCCTTAGCTTATGTGTTCCCATATAAGTGAAGGTTACTTTTCATATTTCATCTTGTTGTCAATATCTATTATAGAATTGCTAGTATAGGTCCGCTTCCATCTGTTTTTTATTATTCTCTACCTTCAAGTCCTCCCCTTTCTTCATCTCCGCTCAGTGCCTAGGAGCCATGGGGAAAGGGGTGGGGGATGATAGGGCTTAGTCTCTTAGACTAACGGTTTTCGAACCGCATCATTTAGGGGATCGTGGAGCCCAGTATGGAGGAGCAGCCCCAGAGACCGGTGCGCTTGGAGATGGGGCAGTCTAGCTCCGGAGTTCATACAGCCGGGACTGTGAGTCTCGACCTTGAGTAGATTTTCTGCTTTTGCTTCCGTATGAGTGATTTGTAGTGAGGACTTGATGTACCGGGCATAAGCCCGTATTTTAGTACTCTGATGTATCTTTCTGTGGACACTCCCTTCGTGGAAATTATTTATATGATATGTGATTTTCTGTGGACTGCTAGTTTGCATTTACTTTGTTGTGCTACTTTTCTATAATCGAATTGGCTGGCAGAATCGGCGCCTTACGGTGATGACCCTTCAGGGCGTGAAGGAGTCACCGCAAAGCGGCGGTTCTGGGCCTAAGACCCCGGTGTTGGAAAAGAAAAAAAGGGGGGGTCTTACAAGTGGTATCAGAGCAGACCTCGATCGAAAAGTAGCAGTCCACAACCTTGGGTCACCCCCGCACGAGTTTAGTTTGGGGACAAACTAAGCAGCGGAAGCAGTGGTGTGCCCATATGAGGGATCACATGTAAATTGTCCACTTCTTATTAGGTATTGAGTCGATTACCAACTAATGTAGTTCGTTTTGCAGCCCCCAGCTCAGCCCACCCCACAAGGCGGAGCTCAGCAGACTCCGGACATTGCACCACCTCCCCTGGTCCCCACTCCTTTCCTTCAGTCAGACATGGGGCAAACTCTTGCAGCTATCCTTGAGGCCTTCCGGGCTCACCAGGCTCCGGCCCCGCAGCCAAACCCGGGGGCCAACTGGATGAGCACCTTCCGAGGACTCTCTCCCCCATCCTACTTGGGGACAGAGTCGGCAGTGCGGACAGAGGAGTGGCTGGATATTATGTACGAGATGTTGACCGGGATACGGTGCCCCTGGGAGGAGAGGTTGTCTTTGGTGGTATCTTGCTTGGAGTCCCATGCCAAGAGGTGGTGGAAGACGTTGTTGGACACGACGTTTGCCGATAGGGAGGTTGCGGAAATTACCTGGGAGGAATTCAGGGCCACGCTGCTAGAGCATTTTGTTCCGCAGTCGGCCAGGGATGAGTTGGAGGAGCGGTTCTTACAGCTGAAGCAGGGCACCAGGACGGTGGTGGAGTACCATCGAGAGTTCGACCATTTGGCTCGATATGCATGTTCGTATCAGCTGGACGAAGCAGGATACATCAAGAGGTTCTATAAGGGTCTGAAAGAGGAGTTGAGGGAGGCCTTGATGTTTGTATCCGACGGACCTATCTCCCAGATTTTGGAGATGGCAAAGAGTATTGAGGCTGATTGGCACACCACTCGGGGTCGGAAGCGGCAAGCGGAGGATCAGGGCCGGAGAGCCAGAAATGACCAGCGGCGAGGTGCTATACCAGATGGGAGAAGAACAGAGGACCAGCCTCGTCAGGAAGTGAGGCAGGAGCTGAGGGAGCAGGTGGCATTGGCCCCTCAACCTCTTCGGATACAAGAGGTGCCGAGACCCGGGGGTATGGCGTATCCCCCACCGGAGTGCTTCCATTGTCATCAGGTTGGACACCTCCGGAGAAACTGCCCCATGAGGGGAGAACCACCTCCAGCACCACAGGGTGGCCCACCTGCTCAGCATTTCAGAGGCCGGGGACGCGGCCGAGGATGTGGTTACCAGGGAGGGGATCGAAGACAGGAAAGGGAGCAGGTATATGCTTTGGACCTGGCACAGCCTCGGAACCCAGAGCAGGTCATCACAGGTAAGCCAAGATGTTTAAATTGTTTAAATTGAATTCCCTTTCTCAGTTGCCCAATAAGTAGAACTGCACTAAGTAGAATAAATAGGAAATAAAACTCGTTATAAAATACTAAGACAATTAACCGTCCCAGGTATAGTCTTCATTAGCGGCAAGCCCGCCTATACTCTGTTCGACACGGGTGTCTCGCACTCGTTTGTGTCGGAGGCCTTTCTGGAAGGGCTGGAAGGAGTGGAATGGTTCACAGGCCGGATGAGGAGGGTGCGTCTACCCGACGGATCAGAGATACTCACCTCTGCCCACTGCAGCATGGAGGCAGAGATTAGAGGAAAGTTGTTCGAAGTATCGGCAACGGTCCTAAGGATGCCAGTCTTCGAGCTGATCCTGGGCATGACTTGGTTACAATGGAACCCTACCCAGATTGATTGTCAAGCGAAGAGGATCGTCGTGAGGCACGAGGACTCTATCATCATCATCGAAGGTATAAGACCTGCCTCATGTATACCCTTATCTTCAGTACAGGCCGTTAAGGCCTATTTACAGGGGGAGGAGGTCTACGAGGTGCTGTTTGAAATGGCGGGGGCCACAAATTCTATATCAAATATCCCGGTGGTGCGGGATTTTGCGGACGTCTTTCCAGAAAAATTACCCGGATTACCCCCACGCAGGGAGCAGGACTTTCAGATACAGCTTGTGCCAGGGGCCAAGCCGGCATCCAAGGCACCTTACCGGATGGCCCCAAGGGAGTTGACAGAGTTTCGGAGCCAGCTTCAGGAGTTAGTGGAAGCCGGATTTGTTCGGCCAAGCTCTTCACCATGGGGAGCCCCGGTATTATTCGTCAAAAAGAAAGGCGGGACACTCAGATTGTGCATCGACTACCGAGCACTAAATCGGTTGACGGTCCGGAATACCTATCCACTTTCAAGGATAGACGAGTTGTTCGACCAGCTGCAGGGGGCGCAGTTCTTTTCGAAATTAGATTTGAGGTCGGGATACTACCAGCTTTCCATTCGAGAAGAGGATATTCAGAAGATTGCTTTTAGTAGCAGATATTGATTATTTGAGTTTACGGTGATGCCCTTCGGTCTCACCAATGCACCATCAGTGTTCATGACCCTCATGAACCAGGTTTTCAAGGAGTACCTAGACGTGTTTGTCATTGTGTTTATCGATGACATCCTCATCTACTCGGGAACGGAGGAGGAGCACGCTCGCCATCTGGCACTGACCCTACAGAGACTGCGGGAGAATCATCTATATGCAAAGTTTAGCAAATGTCAGTTCTGGCTGAAAGAGGTGGGCTTCTTAGGCCATATTATCAGTGGAGTCGGGTTAGTAGTGGATCCGGCAAAGATTCAGGCAATTCGGGATTGGCCGCCGCTGAAGGCAGCCACCGACGTACAAAGTTTCCTATGACTTGTCGGTTACTACCGGAAGTTCGTGGAGGGATTCTCTTGAATCGCCCTCCCGCTCACATCTTTGACGAAGAAGGAGGTACCTTTCGTGTGGACCCCGTAGTGCCAGGCAGCTTTCCAGGAGCTGAAGGACCGACTCACCTCGGCTCCCATACTTGCTCTTCCCTCGGGGAGAGAAGGATTTCAGGTCTACACCGATGCTTCCTACCAGGGTATGGGAGCTGTACTGATGCAGAATGGTCATGTGATTGCATATGCGTCTCGCCAGTTGAAGAAGCACGAACAGAACTACCCGGTGCACGACCTTGAGATGGGGGCGGTCGTTTTTGCTTTGAAGGTCTGGCGCCACTATCTTTATGGAGTCCACTGCGACATCTACTCCGACCACAAGAACCTGAAATATGTGGACACGCAGAAGGAACTGAACATAAGGCAGAGGCGATGGGTGGAGTTCTTAGCAGACTATCTGTATGAGATGCACTACCATCCAGGGAAGGCAAACGTGGTGGCCGACGCGTTGAATCGGAGAGCTTCCACTTCCGAGGCCGGGCCCCAGGTTATGTCTATGGAGCTGGTGAGGAGATTGGAGGATATGCACATCACACTAGTGTCATCCGAGGACCCCGAGCTTTACATGGAGTATTTAGCTGCGGTGAGTGCTACAGACGATATCCGGGATCGAGTCAGAAAAGGACGGAGGCGAGATGTCAAATTGGAGCTGATATTCCAGGCCTTGGAGAATGGTGCAGCAGGAGGTTACACAATGAGGGATGGTGTGGTATGCTTTAGAGGTCGGACTTATATACCGGAAGGAGGCCAGGTCCGGGAAGATATTATGGCGGAGGCCCACCACAGCAGATACTCAGTGCACCCGGGAATCACGAAGATGACTGCGGATTTGAAGAAGACTATGTACTGGCCTGACATGAAGAAGGATATCACTCAGTTTGTGACCCACTGCGAAGCGTGCCAGCTAGTGAAGGCGGAGTGCAAAAACCCCGCGGGTTTGTTGCAACCACTCCCGGTACCAGAGTGGAAGATTGAAGACATTGCGATGGACTTTATTCACGGACTTCCCCGATCACGGACGGGAAATGACTCGATTTGGGTCATCGTCGATCGATTGACAAAGGTGGTCAGGTTCATTTCGATCAGGAAGGACGATGCTGTAGGAGTATTAGTGCGGAGATTTGTGGAGCAGTTCGTTCGATATCACAGGGTGACCAAGACGATCGTGTCGGATTGGGATGGTCGGTTCACTTCCAGGGAGTGGAGATCCGTGCAAGCTTACTTAGGCACGCGATTGACCTTCAGCACCGCATTCCATCCCCAGACGGATGGGCAAACAGAACACACCAACCGGACGCTGGAAGATCTTTTGAGGCTATGCATTTTGGGCTGCGGGGAACCGTGGGAGAAACTCTTACCCCTGGTTGAGTTCTCCTATAACAACAGCTACCAATCCAGTATCAGGATGGCGCCTTACGAAGCCTTGTATGGAAGGAAATGTCGGACCCCACTTCTTGGATTCAGGACGAGGATCTGAAGGTGTTGGGATCAGATTTTGTTGAAGACACCGAGGCTCAGGTGAGGCTGATCAGAGACAGGATGTTAGAGGCGCAGAGCAGACAAGCTAAGTACTATGACGCCCGGCATCGTCAGGTGGAGTTTCAGGTGGGGGACCGAGTGTTTTTGAAGATCCGGCCCATGCATGGAGTCTCACGGGTGCGTGGTCGGAGGAAGAAGCTCAGCCCTAGGTACATGGACTCTTACAGGATCCTGGAGCGGATAGGGCCCCTAGCCTACAGGCTGGAGTTTCCACCAGAGCTGGTAGCTCTGCACGACGTCTTCCACATTTCTTCGCTGAGGTGGGCTCTGCTACGCCCGGAGCAGCAGATTTTGACCACCGAAGGGCCGGGAGCTTCAGACTGGTCAGTTCTCTTGGAGCCGGTTCGGATCGACGACCGAGGAGTACGGATCTTGCGTTGCAAGAAGGTTCCGTTACTCAAAGTCCTGTGGAGGAACCACGGCCAGGAGGAGCATACCTGGGAACCGCAGGACCTGATGCGACAAAGATACAAAGAGCTGTTCAGTCAGGTATACCTCACAACCCCTCAAGATGTTTAATTTGTTTTCCTGCTTTAAACTAGTACGGCTGCTCTAGGAAGAGTAGAGGCTAAACTTTTGTTTATTGGGGGCTTATCTTTTGTTTATTGGGATCTTGGTTTGCCAATTGGGCGAAATGGTCATAGATCTAGGTTTCCCTTTAAACCTAATTTAGCAAACATGGCATCGCGATGGGATGTTACAAGTTTCTTTTCTTCGGCAGAAATTCCCGTAGGCTTAACCTTGATTTCGGGGACGAAATCTTTGTTTTGTTTATTGGGATTTGTAACATCTCATTTCCAACTAGACCCCTAAAAGTGTTTTTTGGTCATGACTAGGTCATGAGAAGACCCTAGGAAGCCCGATAAGACCAAGTGAGCTTAGACATGAAGTTGAAAATCATCATGGTCTGCAAATAGTAGAATTCTAAACAATAGGTTAGTATGACCATGGGGCTTCACCATGACCCCAAGACCCTACCACAACACCCCCAAACATTTTTGGAGACCCATTAGAGCCAAAAGCACCCATTGGGGTCAATCAAAGAGACTCAGTTGACCCAAGTCAACCCAAACCCTAAATGGGTCAAACTAGCCTACTTAGGGTCAATTGACCTACCCCTAGCCAAGTGGACCCCACCTATGCCCTCCTAACCCTAAAGTGAGGTCAATGGGTCACTAAGGACACATTGGGGTCAACCCTAGAGGCCAAGTTGACCCAAGTCAACTCAAGCCCGTAATCTGGTCAAAGTGCCCTTACTAAGGGTAGGTGACCTCCAAAGTGTAAGGTAACCCTACATAACCCCACATAGGCCTTAGGGGAGGCCAATGGGTCACCAAGGACCCAATGGGGTCAACCCAAATGATCAAATTGACCTAAGTCAACCCTAACTTAAGCCAAGTCAACCTAGCCCAAATGGGCTAACCCAAGCTCAAGTCATTTCTCCCTTAGGCTAACCTCACTTTTCATAATCATTATGACTAAGTAGGCTACACATATCCTATGATGTTGACCAGTCAACATGGGTGACTAGGAGAGAGAAAGGAGCTTCCTTTCATGATAATGGTGGAGAGAGAAATTGGGGGAGAGGAAGGGAAGGGTGGGAGCCGGCCAAAGGAGGCCAACAGCCACTCTTTATGGCTGCAATCAACTCCTCTAGGGAAGAGGAGTTGATTCCAGCCGTTTCCCGGCCACCAAGAGGAAGATTCAGCCCCCCCCCCCCCCCCCCTCCTCTTAACCGGAGCCAAGCTTTCAAGGGCATTAATGGCCATTGATGTTTGGCCACTCCCCTCCCCCAACTGATGATTTAAACACCATCAGTGGCATGAGAGGAACCCTTCCCATCATTTACCTGAGGAATTTGAGCAACTTGACTGCACTGTTGCAGAAATCTGGCCGGCGGCACCACTACCATGGCAACCCGAAGATCGACTCGCATTCAGGCCACCAGGAAGGTCCTCCTCCTCTCCTCATCTCACGGGTAGATTGTATATTTCTTTAGGTTCAAGGTTCGGGCTCAGTTGAGCCCGATCCAAACCATGGTTTTCATGGTTTTCGGCAAAAAAGTTTCCTACTAGAACCGTCGGAAAACACCCCTCCGGCGGCTGTGTCGCCGCCTGGCGACAGCCACCACCTCAACGGAGGTGGTGGTGGCGGCCGGCCGGGGGAAGGGGCTGGATCGCCGGCGGCAGGGCTTGGAAGTGGCTCCAGGCGGGTTGAATCCTGGTCGTCGGCTCAAGGAAGAAGATGATAGGATTCCGTCAAATACGCGCCAAGATTCGTGCTCCATTCGATTTTAAACTATAGGATATATATTTATAATAATGTGATTTATGTCACAGATTTTGGTATTATTGGTTTTAATTTTTCAAAATAATTAGGCTCACCTGGTGGGAAAACGTTCAACATGAACGTTGTATCCCTTTGGGTCTACTATATTTTAAAATTGGTTTGGACCAATTTGGGACTGTGGTTTGACCAGGGCATCCATTTTGGTGGGACCTATACCTAGGGCTAGGCAGACATTAAACTGAGTGCCCACACTTCATCCTTGGTCCAAATTACTTGAAATTTTGGCAGGGAGTCTACCTAGCTATACCTAGGGCCTGCCCAAAATTCAAAATTTTTAGAGACAATTTGCCTAAAGTTTTTTACTTTTATATAATAATGCTAGGGTATTTTAATTAACTAGTCTAATGACCTCCAAACCCTCCCAAATTTTGGTGAGTCATCCCTGGCATCCATACCTAGCTTTGTACAAAATTGCAACTCATTTGGATAGGTTTTGGTTAGGGAATCACCAAACCCTAGTTTGGCCTTAAGGAGGTATTTTTGATTAAAAGTGCACTATGGACTTAGTGTGGTCACCTCCCCTCAAGAGTGGCTGAGGTTTTGTACACTGACTTGGCATGGCCAATGCCACCCTCTTAAGGAAAATTGGATGTTTTGGGCTTGGTTTACCCTAGGGTTCAACCTCAAACCCTAAGGAAGGACTTTTGGGGGTTGTGAAGGACATGGGGGCAAATACCCTTGTATGACCATGACAACTCAGTAGAATTGAGGTAGAGTAACCTAAGTTATTTGGAAGAAATCTTATGGGACTAGGAGGAAGGTAGGCACCTCAAAACCCTAACCCTAGTTTTAGGGTAGAAGCACAAAATTGTTAATTCAGCCACTAAACCTTAACTAAAAGTTATGGAACTTGGGTAGAGTAAGTTTTAGACCATCTATAACCCCTGGTAATTTTACTAGAATTTTATGGATTATATTTCTGGTACTCCATTTGTTAAATACCAAAAGGCCCAAAATGATGTTTAAATTACTTTTGGTTATTTTATTCCTTTGAATCTGATGAAACTTGGTCAGAAGATAATCTAGGCCTAAATGCATATCCCAGAATTTTATTATAATTTTTACTTGATTATATCTAGTACTTCCTTCACAAGTTTTGGAAAGGGGCTTTGGTAGAATAAAATTAAGTATTGATGTTAAATCTGTTGAAAAATCATTATACTTAGGTTGGGATGATTGCAGGCCAAAATATACTTGTAGAAATTTATTCATAATTTTTAGAGGGCTGTTTACAGTACTTCCTTTACAAGTTCATAAATTTTGAGACTTTGATATTTAATTAATTCAGAGAATAATTCTTTCTAAAAAATTATGAAACTTTATCTAAAGGTTTTGTGTGTCCTTATAATCATCTTGGAATTTTCTCTGAATTTTTGGAAGTATTATTGTTGTACATCCCCTTTAAATGATTTGTTATGGAATAAATTTGAAATAAAATTTAAGGGCTTAAACCTTGCTGAAAATTTAAGAGAGATTCTGGATTTTTAGATAATTATTCATTTTGCATTTAACATGAATTTAGTGGAATTTTATCTTGTCTAAAATTGTACTTCATGTTCAAACTTGGAACTTTTGGTTATTAGAATAAATAAATAAATTATCAGTTAAATTACAAAAATTAGGAAATTATGGATTTAGGCTAAAAATGTCAGTATAGCCCTCCAATAATTATTATATGAGTACTGGATGATTATTTAGTATACTTCCCATTTTACGGGTCATATAGCTTAAGTGGTCTGCATTTAGTAAAACTGCAGGAAATAAGTTGGAATATGAATTAGAGCACATGAGTTGGGTTTAGTGGTTTGCTGGAAGGGATAAATAGAATTAGGAGCATCATTTGAAGATAAAATGAGTAGAGTGTTTTTTTGGCTAGGGTTTAGAGGCGCTCGGGTTCGACGAAAGATCGTCCTTCCCGAGGTGAGGTAGAGTCGAATCACCCTAGGATTAGCCTATCGTAACATGAGAAAGAAATGGGTAAGGGAATCAACCAATAATAATAATAAGTACCTTGCGAAAGGGAATGCTGGGCATAATCCCAACATAGTTCCTAGTGCCCCTTGAGAGCCCTTCACAGGGAATACCGGGGGTAGTCCTGGGTTAACGTAAACTGTATTAACAAGCTGAAAAGAGTAACTTAGTAATTAGGGTTGCACATTTCACAAACACAGATAGCACAGGAAGATAGCTGGGAGCTTCGGCTCGGATGGTTAAGAGACGGACGTTTGGGTCCGGGGAGCTTCGGCTCGATTGTTTGAGACAGACATTTTGGTCCGGGGAGCTTCGGCTCGGTTTTTGATTACGCTAAATTTGCATGTGCATAAAAGGAAAGGAATTTAAGGTGGTGGGTCTTCGGTATTGTATGGTCGATGCACCGACGCCAATACGCTGACTCGGCAAGTGTGGTTAGTACTTCGCCAACAGAAGTCTGGTGCGCCAGCCGGCAAAAGCACGCAGGAGTCCGCTTCGTGCACCAAGCATTGAGGCATACGATAGGTCTGACCGTAGTGCTTTACTAGTTTAGAGGTGGGCGAGGCCCAACCCACCGCTTCCGTCTGCCACTACGGAGGTATCCTGGGAGGTTACGGCTCCAGAAAGGGGGAACTAAAGGTTGTGTGCACATAGTCGGGTGTGTGTGGGTTGCATGCATGTCCATCATACACACTTGCATGTCATAGATAATCGATTCATTTAACCCGACAACTAAAGTATAAGTGGAATGGGAAGCTTATACTTTAGGACCTGCAAAACGACCCCTTGGTCTATAAGCTTGTGTGGACAAGTTTATAAATAAGGTTAATTTTGATATATATGTATATATATATATTATATATATATTATATATATCTATTGCTGTTTGATAACGACACCCCAACGTATAAATTGGTATGAGACGTTTTATACGATGGGAGCCTTGCAGAAGACCCCTTGACTTATGTGTTCACACATAAGTGAATGTTACTTTTCATATTTCATCTTATTGTCAATATCTATTATAGAATTGCTAGTATAGGTCCGCTGCCATCTGTTTTGATTATTCTCTACCTTCAAGTCCTCCCCTTTCTTCCTCTCCGCTCGGTGCCTAGAAGCCATGGGGAAAGGGGTGGGGGATGATAGGGCTTAGTCTTTTAGACTAACGGTTTTGAACTGCATCATTTAAGGGATCGTGGAGCCCAGCATGGAGGAGCAGCCCCAGAGACCGGTGCACTTGGAGATGGGGCAGTATAGCTCCGGAGTTCATACAGCTGGGACTGTGAGTCTCGAACTTGAGTAGATTTTCTGCTTTTGCTTCCGCATGAGTGATTTGTAGTGATGACATGATGTACCGTGCATAAGCTCGTATTTTAGTACTCTGATGTATCTTTCTGTGGACACTCTCTTCGTGGAGATTATTTATATGATATGTGATTTTCTGTGGACTGCTAGTTTGCATTTACTTTGTTGTGCTACTTTTCTGTGATCGAATTGGCCGGCAGAATCAGTGCCTGTGGTGATGACCCTTCAGCGTTGGAGTCACCGTAAAGCGGCAGTTCTGGCCTAAGACCCCCGTGTTGAAAAAGAAAAAAAAGGGGTCTTACCAAAACCCTCGGGGTGAAGTGGGTTTACAAGGTGAAGAGGAACAAGGATGGAGGTGTAGAGAAGCACAAAGCAAGGCC